>JAYKAV010000489.1:850579-876121 GCA_035582835.1 Phoebastria nigripes | reverse complement strand
CGCTGGCCGCCGCCCTGGCCGGGGCAGCCCCCGCCGCCGCCCCGCCGCCCCGCCGCGTCTCCGTGCTGCTGGAGCCCGGCTCGGGGCGGCTCCGCGTCCTGCCCGGCCGCCGCTCCGCCGCCGTCGCCTGGGCCAGCCTCGACGACCGCATCCCCGCCGTCGGGTAGGGCCGGGCCGGGCTGCCCCGGGCGGGGGACGGGCCGGGGGCTCGCACGGAGCCGAGCGGGGATGGGGCGCCAGGGGCGGCCTCGGGGGAGCCGTCGCGGGTGGGGCGTCCCCCCCCGTGTCCGCGTCCGCGTCCCCCCCCGTGTCCGCGTCCGCGTCCCACCCGTGTCCGCGTCCCCCCAGCTGGGCCTTCCTGGAGGTGACCACCAACGCCTCGTACAGCGACAGCCTGCAGGCCTACGCCGCCGGGCTCGCCGAGGCCGCCGTCTCCGAGCAGGTAAGGGGTGACCCCTCCAAAATCGGGGTCCCGGGGGGCGCGACGCGGTCCCTCCCCTCTCCCCCGGCTGACCCCGGCGGTGGCACCACCGCCGTGTCCCCCAGCTGATGTACATGCACTGGATGAACACCATGGTGGGCTACTGCGGCCCCTTCAAGTACGAGAGCGAGTACTGCGAGAAGCTGCGGAGCTACCTCGAGGCCAACCTGGGCTGGATGGAGGAGCAGATGGGGAAGGGGGAGGACCCCGAGTATTGGCACCAGGTGAGGACGGGGTACCCCCACCCAGGGTGAACCCCCCCTGCATCCCCCGGGCTAACTGGGGCTTTAATCAAGAGGAGGGGACGGGGCAGCGAGGGCTGCCCGGGGTCCTGGCCGGGCTCCGGGCAGGATGACGGGGATCTGGCCGCCGTGGATCCTCCTCCCCTGGGCGAGCAGAGGTGACTCGTGACTTTGTCCCTGCCAGAGCCTCACGTGCCGCTGTTGGGGTGTGCAGGGGGTGGCTCAGCCCCCCCCACCGGCCACTGGTGCTGAGTCACGGCCCCGCTGACGGCACCGCTTCCCCCCACGCCTCCTCCTGCCTCTGCGGCAGCGCCGGGACCCACCGGATCTGCTGAGTCCCCCGGGGGAAGAGGGGAGCCCGTCCCCCGAAATCCCTTGCCCCTTTTCCCTGCGGGAGCAAGTGCCAGCTCTGTCCCCCGTCCCCGCAGGTGCGCCTGGCCCTGCTGCAGCTGAAGGGGCTGGAGGACAGCTACAGCGGGCGCCTGGACTTCCCCCGGGGCAGGTTCACCCTGGCACCCTTTGGCTTCCTGTAAGCTCCTTCTCGGAGGTGATGGGGAGTGGGGGGTGGTTGCCCCAGGGGTTGGGGTGCTGCTGGGGGGGGACCATGGGGACGATTCCTGGATGTCCAGGGACACCCAGTTCTGCTCCCAGTCCCCCTCACTCACCTTCTCTGGGCGCTTGTCCTCTGCTGCTGGGGCAGGATGGAGCCAAGGCAGGTTCTCCTCCTCCCTGGCACCATGGGCTGGGTGGTGGGTCCCCCCCCAGGCCTGCTGCAGCCCCCTGCCTCAGTTTCCCCACTGCGGTGCTCACCCTTCCCTTCCTGCTCAGGCTGCTGGGGTGCTTGCGCCTGCACCAGGATGGGATGGAGAAAACACCCTCCAGCCCAGACAGACGGACAGAGAGCTCTGAGCCAGCTCGGCTCCTGGGCCAGGCTGTCCCCCACCCGATACCCCATGTCTCGCTTCCCCCCAGCCTGCTGCAGTTGGGGGGCGACCTGGAGGACCTGGAATCTGCCCTGAACCGCTCCTCCCCACGGCGCATCCTGGGCTCAGGCTCCTGCTCTGCCCTCCTCAAGCTGCTGCCGGGCCATCGGGATCTCCTGGTTGCCCACGACACCTGGACCTCCTACCAGTCCATGCTGCGCGTCATCAAGAAGTACACGCTGCCCTTCCGCACCTCGGCCGGCGGTGCGTGGGCTGGGCTGGGGGGGCTGCATCTGACACCCGCCCTTCTGATTCTCCCTTGCTTTTGCATCCCCCCCTCCAGGCAATTCTCAGATCCCTGGAAGCATCCAGGTGTTTTCCTCCTACCCTGGCACCATCTTCTCCGGGGATGACTTCTACATCCTCAGCAGTGGGTTGGTGAGTGGGGGTCTGGTCCTGGGGGACCCCTCCCCAGCCCCGCTGCCCTCCCCATCGCTCCCCTCCCCACAGGTAGCACTGGAAACCACCATCGGGAACAACAACCCGGCACGGTGGAAGTACCTGGACCCACGGGGCAGCGTCCTGGAGTGGCTGAGGAACATCGTGGCCAACCGCCTGGCCCGCAGTGGTCCCGAGTGGGCCGCCGTCTTCCGACGGTTCAACAGCGGCACGTGAGCGGGGCAGGATGGGGCATGGGAATCCCCCCTGGCTGTCAGGGGAAGGGGGGATCGGATGGAGGGATGACGTCCCCCGGGAGAGGCCGGCGGCCGGAGGGATGCTTTCCCCCTTCTCCGTGCCAGGTACAACAACCAGTGGATGGTGGTGGACTATAACGCCTTCACGCCGGGGAGAGCGAGCCCACCGCAGGGCGTGCTGACTGTGCTGGAGCAGATCCCGTGAGTGCCCCCGTTCCTCCCCAAGCACCGGCTCCTGCGCTGAGCCAAGGTGGAAGCGTTTCGTCCTGGAACCCCGTCCCCACGGATTTGGGAAAGCCCTAAGGGTCCCATCTGCCCCAGCCCAATGGGTGGGAGTTGGGTGATGGGGATGCAAACGCAGGCAGGAGCTGCTGTGCTGCCAGTCTGCAGCTAAAGGCTCTCAGGGATGCTTGTATGCAGGTCATGGGTGCCCGGCACCCCTGGCTGGGGTAGGAACCTGGTGGCGGGGACCCCAGCTGGGCTGCCCCCCTTCCCAGCACATCCCCCCCATCACCGCTCGATCTCACCGTCTGCTCTGACTGATGCTCTTCCCCCGGCGCAGGGGCCTGGTGGTGGCGGCCGATCAGACGGAGCTGCTGTACCAGCAGGGCTACTGGGCCAGCTACAACCTGCCGTGAGCTCCGTCCGGCCTCATCCCACCCCGCTGATGCCCCATAAAGGGGGCAGCCAATGCTGGCCTTGCCCCCCGCTGTTGGGTGCTGACTTGCTGGGTTCCCCCCCCCCCCCCCCCCACCCCAGGTACTTCGAGGAGATCTTCAATGCCAGTGGGAATCTGGAGCTGGTGAAGAAATACGGCGATTGGTTCACCTACGACAAGAACCCGCGCGCCCAGATCTTCCGCCGGAACCAGACGCTGGTCCGTGACATGGACTCCATGGTCCGCCTGATGAGGTGGGTGCTGGGGACCCCCGGCACCTGGGTGTCCCCCACATGCCCCCCAGGGATTTGCAACCCTTGCGGGTGATTTTTTCATCATTATAAATTTATATACATTTTTTTCCCAATCTTCACCATGACTCTCCCTTGGCCACTTTGTAGGTCCAACAACTACCTGCGGGACCCGCTGTCGCGGTGCGGGGGCTGCGACCCCCCCCAGAACGCAGAGAACGCCATCTCCGCCCGCTCTGACCTCAACCCCCCCAACGGCACCTACCCCTTCCCCGCCCTGCGCCAGCGCTGCCACGGCGGCACTGACATGAAGGTGGGGGAGATGGGGAAGCCCCGGGGGGGAGCTGGAGGTCCCCTCTTTGAGGGTGCACCCCCCTCCAACAGCTCCCCTCGGGCTGCATTGCCCCTTCCCCGTGTTGACTTGCACCCCTGTTTTTTCTCCCCGCCCAGGTCACCTCCTCGGGCATGGCCCCCACCTTCGGGCTGGTGGCCGCCAGCGGTCCCGCCTGGGACGACGTGCCCCCCTTCCGCTGGAGCGTGTCCCCCTGCAGCACCCTGCTGCACATGGGCCACCCCGACCTCTGGACCTTCCCCCCAGTCAAGGTCCGCTGGGACTGAGCGGGCACTGCCAAGCTGAACTCGTCCGTCTGTCCATCCGCGGGCGTCTGTCCTGCGTGGGGACCCCTCTGGGGGCAGCGCTGCTGGCTCTCCCCTCTCCCCAGGGGACTGGCTTTGGGTGCACGGGGGGGTCCCCTGCCCCCCCGGCTCTTTCTGCTTCTGCCTCTCGCTGCCGCGTCCCCGCGGTGCCGGCTGCGCTGCGCAAGGGGCTGTGCCCCCTCCCCGCTGAGGGGCCCGGCCCCGGGTCTAAGCCTGGTTTGGGGGGGCTCTTCCCAGAAAAGGGGGGGTCCTGGGAGGCTGTGGGCTCGCCCGCAGGGCGGAGAGGAGGGGAGTGAGCTGGTTTGGCTGTGACAAATAAAGCGGTCTGCGTGCAGCAGCGGTGGTGGCTGTGCTTTGTGCTCTGCCGAGATTCTCTGGTGTCTTGTACAAGGGTTGGGCTCACGCAGCAGTCTTCTCCCCGTAAATTAATGGGGTGCTCCCTGCTTCTCCGCTGCCTCCCGGCCCCTGTGGGAGGGTGCGCAGCCAGCCAGGCCGGGCTCTTTTGGGGTGCAGGCTGCTAAGGTTTCTTTGCTGCTGCATCAGGCTGGGTACCCGGTGTGGGGCTGAGCTGCTGGAACGGGGGAGCCCGGGGTGTGGGCTGGAGGGGGGAGGTCCCTCCGCTCGCCCCCCAGGACGGGGTGACCGTCCTCGTCCCTTTTGTCTTCCCCTTCTCTGCCACCTGTGTCCCCCCAGCCCCGAAACCCCCGTTGCAAAATCCTCTTACCGCAGCTGCCTTGATCCGCTCTGCCTCGTTAGGAATAACGAGGTCATTACTGGGGGATTAATGAGCTTGTGCTCAGCAGCGCTTTGAAAGCGTCAGGTTCCCACCAGGGCTGGGGGCCGCTGGGGGCCCCTGCAGCTCCCCAGGGGCTGCACGGGGCTGGGTTGCAGCAGGTCTGGGCTGTTGGGGTGCTGGCACCCCAAAAGCTGGGATGGGTGCCCTGGACAGGGTGGGGTGTCCAAAACCCGCTGTGCTGGGGGATGAGGGGGTTGCAGGTAAGGTGGGAGGGTGGCAGAGCTTGTGCCCATGTCCCTTGGTGTCCCCATGGTGCGGGGGCTCCCGGGGCAGGGGTGCTGCTCGGGGGGTCCCTGCACCTCAGTTTCCCTGGGTCGGAGGAGGTCACTGCCACCGAGTGACGGGGCAGTGAGGAGGGACAGGCACATCGATGCCATCAATGCCAAGGACAGGGCACGCTGGAAATGCCGTGGCGGCTGCGTCGCTGCTTCCCTTCCTTTTCTTATTTTCTTAAAAGTGGAAAAACAAAGACAAGTGGTTAAATATCACCCCAGCTGCAGCGGCCAGTGGCTGAGGCCCTGTCACCCAGGGACCCTGGCCAGGGGACGTGACCGGTGACAGCCTGGCATCGCCTTCCCCGGGGGGGCAGGCATGGAGCCAAAGGGGAGACAGGGAGGGGGGTGTGGGGTGGAAAAGGACCCCAGAGGACCCCAGGGCTGAGCTGAAACGTGGTGCCCTCGCCGAGGGGGTCCCCGGCCTCCTCCCTGTGTGTGGGGGGGTGCTCCCCACACCCCTTCCCCAGTGCCTGTCCCCAGGGCCCATCCCTGGCCCATCCCCAGGGAAGTACTTGCAGCCCCTCTGCCCACTGCGGGAGGGGGGGTCGCTCCATGGGCCCCCAGGGGAGCTGGAGCTTGTGTGCCTCCCCCCCTTGGTGCCCCCATTCAAGAAATCCTCATCATCCCCCACATTTCCAGTCCCTGATGTCCCAAAAGCAGTGTGGCTCAGCGCAGAGGCGCCTGCTCTCTGCAGGCAGCACTGGGCCTCTGTGCTGACCCTGCCTGTGCTGTTCACTCTGAAGCCTAATGATGGTGTAAGCACCAGGGGGTTAGTTAATTCATTGCCACCAAAGGCCAGCTCCATCAGGGACAGGGCTGTCCTGGAGCTCGTGCCCTGCTTGGTGCCTGTCACCAGTGGTGCTCTGAGGGGGGCTTTGCAGCACCGTTTGGGTCAGGGGACCAAAATCTGGTATTCTGGGGTCTGTTTCACTTCTCTCCGCCTGGCAGTGGGGCGGGGGCCCCAAGGGGGCCTTTTGGTGGTGTCACAGCTGTGTCTTGTGTGCATCCCAGCTCGTGTGCAGCGGCCCCCCCTCGGGACCCCCACGGAGCCACCATGGACGGGACTAACCTTGTGCCAAAGCACCTCTGCTTTCAGACACTGCCAGGGAGAAATCCTCTGTGGCTGCGGGGCGAGGAGCTGGGGATGGGCCTTCCTCCAGATCCCACCTTCCTCCTCCTCGCCTGTCCAGGACAGAGACAGCCCCTCTGTGCAGAGGTAGGGCACGTCCTGGGGGGACCCTTACCCTGGGGGGCATCACCAGGGCTGGGTGACAAGAAGGGGCCCTGGGGTGTCCTGGAGGAAAGGGGGGGCTCTGCCTGCTTTGCCTGGGGGCCCCTGGGTGCTGCTGGACCTCGGGGCTCGGCCGGGCTCTGGCTGGGTCCCTCCGGGCAGCCCTGTCTCTATGGGGTACCTGTGCAAGCTGTGCGGGGACCGTCCCCCCCACCCAGACCCCTCCTGCCTGCGGGGTGCCTGGCTTGCCCAGCCAGGGCTGGGGGGGCTCGTCCCGGGGGGGTGCTTACCCAGCTGGCAGGGCTGAGCCCCCCTGGGGACATGTGGCTCGGAGGAGGGCCCAGGGGGGCTTGGCAGGGCGGGCATAGGGGGGTGATGGCTTGTTTGGAGGTGATGGGGGTGTCTTGGCTGCCTGCCGGGGATTTGGGGCATGCAGGCTGCCCTTGCTACACCGGGGGTCCGGGTCAAATGGACAAAGTCCTCAAATCCGCTGGGACATGTTTCTGGCTGAACCTAAGAAGAGCTGGTGCTTGTGCCCAGCTGGTGGGGCAAACCCTTGGGGACCCCCAAAGTCATTTGGAAGCTGCCTCTCCTTTCCCCCCCGTCTCCTGGGCACCCACATCCCGACTCCTGGGCATGCGAAGGCCGCTGAGATTTGGCTGCCGGGGTCGCACGTGGCTGTCCCCGCTGGGGCACCCGGCACCGTGCCCGGGCCACGACTGGGCACTTTCGGCACGGATCCAGCCCCACGGCTGGAAAAACCCGCCTGGTGCTGGGCAAACAGCCAGGGCCAGGGCAATATTTTAACCCCTGCCCCTTGCCCCGCTGGACACGGGAACACCGGCACGGCCCCTCCGACGTCACCTCTTCCTCCTCCACCCCTCAAACTCTGCTGCAGCTGCGGGCGAGGAGCTGGGGACACGCAGCGAGGCCCCACGGGACACCAGGTAATCCCCGCCGTGGGGTGGCCCTGGCTGAGTTAGGGGACAGGGCATGCGGGGGGAACTTGGGAACACCGGGGGCTTGGGGACCAGGAGGATGGAGGAGGGGGTGGCCCAGCTTGTCCTGGGGCTCTGGCAGGGAGGGCCCATCGCTGCGCCCCAGGGCTCGGTGCTGCTGCATCCCAGAGCCGGGAGGGGACACTGGGGACAGCCTTGTCCCTCCCGAGGGGCTCCTGTGCCCTGTACCGAGCCCAGGGTGGGCAGCGGGGCTGCGGGGGGGGGTCCCTGTGGGGAGCAGCTGGAGCCTTCCCCACCTCTCCCTGGCAGAGCACCCATCGCTGGGGCCATGGCAGCCCAGCCCGGCAGGGGCGAGAAGCCCTTCCACATCATCTCACCCGTCCTGGAGAGCCTGTCCCTGTCCCAGGCGGCGGGCACCAAGGTCTACATGAAGCTGGAAAACGTTCAGCCCACGGGCTCCTTCAAGATCCGGGGCATTGGCCACCTCTGCCAGGAGGTGAGCGCGGGCACGGCGTGGGCAGGGCGCTGCCTGTGCCCTTACGGGGGGCACGGCGGGGGGACACAGCCGTCCCCTTCCCTCCTTCCCTCCTGCCTTTCAGGCTGCCAAGAAGGGCTGCTGCCGCTTCGTTTGCTCCTCAGGTAATCAGGCCCCGAGCTGAGGCGGGGCGAGCTATGGGGGATGCTCATGAGTAATATGGAGGGTGCAGGGGGGGGGGCGAGCCCTGCCTGAGCCCCACTTTCCGCAGGGGGGAATGCAGGTCTGGCAGCGGCGTATGCAGCCAAGAAGCTGGGGTTGCCGGTCACCGTCGTGGTCCCCAGCACCACTGGCCCCACCACCGTGCGCAAGCTGGAGGAGCTGGGGGCGGAGGTGGAGGTCTCCGGCCAGGTACCCCTGCAGCAGCCCCCTAAAACTGGGGTCTGGGGGGTACCAGAGGGGGCTGGGCCTGAGTTCAGCCTGCTCTGTGATGCCGGGGATGTGCATGGCAACCCCCATCCCAAAATGTTCCCCTCCTGCATCACCCACACCCGGCATTGCGGCAGGGTCACCCCGGGGACCCCCACCTCAGCCCAGTGCCCTGCATGGGTTTCTGGTGTCCCCCGGTCCCGCGGTGACAAGGGACCCATCTCGGGGGCACGAGGGCTGGATGCGGCCCCGCTGAGCCCCTGTTGCCACCCCCCAGGTGTGGGATGAAGCCAACAGGAGAGCCCTGGAGCTGGCACAGACCGAGGGCTGGGTCAGCATCCACCCCTTCGACCACCCCTCGGTGTGGTGAGTGCTGCCAGGGCTCAGCTCCTGCCCCCAGTCCCCATCCCCGGGGTCCGGGCTGGCTCGGGGTGCCCCCAGGCTGCATCCTCCCGCTCCCCTCGCCCTCCAGGCAGGGTCACGCCAGCCTGGTCCGGGAGCTGAAGGACTCGCTGGAGACCAAACCGGACGCCATCCTGCTGGCTGTGGGCGGTGGGGGGCTGCTGGCGGGCGTTGTGGCCGGCCTGCACCAGGTGGGCTGGCAGGACGTCCCCATCGTCGCCGCTGAGACCCGGGGGGCTCACAGCTTCCACGCGGCGCTGGCAGCCGGCCGGCTTGTCTCCCTGCCTGACATCACCAGGTGAGCCGGGCTTTGCAGGAGCAGCCATGTGTGCAACGAGTTGGCGGGTCTCAGCCCAGCTCACTGAAGGGTCCCGGGACCACCCTGACCACCTTCCTCCCCTCCTGTCCCAGCGTGGCCAAGAGCCTGGGAGCCAAGATGGTGGCGGCGCGGGCACTGGAGTGCGCCCAGGAGTGCCAGGTCATCTCCCAGGTGGTGGAGGACACGGAGGCTGTGCGAGCCATGGAGCAGTTCCTGGGTGAGCAGGGTCCAGCCGGGCACGGCAGGGGTGATGGGGACACCGCCGGGTCTTGGGACTGGCCTGGGACGTGCTGGAGTCGGGGGGCTGATGGGGACAGGGTGGGTGGGCAGCTCAGGGTGTCCCCCGGCTCTTGTCCCCGCAGACGATGAGAGGATGCTGGTGCAGCCAGCGTGCGGGGCCGCCCTGGCCCTGCTCTACACGGGGCGGCTGCAGCGGCTGCAGCGCGAGGGGCGGCTGCAGACCCCGCTGGCCTCCGTGGTGGTGGTGGTGTGCGGGGGCAGCGGCATCCAGGCAGCCCAGCTGCAGGCCCTGAAGAGCCAGCTGGGGCTGGAGTGACACCCACCCCGAGGAGGGGGATGCGATAGAACCCTGCCGGCACCCTCTGCTTGCTTTCCTTCCAAAATAACCAAAATAAAGCCCTGCTGCCTGGTGGACACGGGGCCGGACTCCTCCCACAGCCTCTGCCCCAACACACAGCATCCATGTAGGGATGGGGAAACTGAGGCACGCGGGGCAGAATGAGACCGGGGCTCACGCTGCAGGCAGGGATGGAGCTGAGGGCCCGCCTGTGCCTCCCCTGCCTGCCCGGTGGCAGGACTGGGGTACACACATCCCGCTCTGCCCCGTGGACGTGCCGGGCATCCTCCTCCGCGTCCCCCAGCCCTCGGTCCCCCCTCCCCTGCTCCTCCCCAGGCTGCTTGGACTGCTGCTCCCCGCCTCAATTAGCAAGCGCTCCCTCTCTGACTAATTACTTTGCTACTGTCTTTATGCATTATTATTCTAATGATTATTAATTATTACAATCTTCTCCCATTCCTGCCGCGCTGTCTGCGGTCAGAAGAGAACAACATGGACCCGCTTGTTACGGTCATTTATTGGCGGAGCTCCCCGGCCATGTTTAACACCTGCGGGCTCTGAGGTGCACCGACACATGTGTGTGTGTACCCCATCCCGGAGCCCCCAAGATCCCTCCTTTTCCCTCATCCCACTCTTTCCCCCGTTCCCTCCTTTCCTCCAGGCTTTCCTGCTCACCCCCGTTCCCACTCTCCAGTGCTGCATTTGCTTTCAGCCCTTTGCTATTGCACCTCCCGGGGTTTTTTGTGTCCCCCCAGTGACACTTCTCCCCCCTCCTTCCTCCCATCCCCGGGCGATGTGGGGTCTCGCTCCCACTGGGGCTCCCCAGCTCCAACCGCTCCCCGGTTCCCCAGCTGAGGCCATGCCCCAAGCATCACCTGGTGATGGTGGGCAGGGAGACAAGCCCCTTCCTGCCCCAAAACCCTTCTCAGCCCCCTCCTCCTCCCCTTCGGAGCAGAGGGGGCTCAGCCCAAGGACTGGCTCAGCCCAAGGACCAGCTCAGCCCCTGGATCACAGGCATCCCCCACGAAGCCCTTTCCCCTGGCCAGGCGCCTGCCCCGGGACCCGGCTGCCAACCCCGCAGAAACACCCTCCCTGCCTCGGCCCTTTTCCCCTCTCCCCCAGTACGTCCCGCTGGCCAGGCCAGCCCCCCCAGATGCTTCTTGGAGGCCAAAACCCCATAAATCAAAACTCTGCCACTCCATCGTGGGCAATATCTTATGTAAAAAGGTGTTTCCAGGGAGCACCGAAGGCTGGAGAATCCTATTACGAGGCACACTATTAATTATAAGGAGTCAGCCCAACCTACTCCAGCAATTTTTTATCCCAGGCCCAAAACCTGATTACTTTCCACCTTCTTCAGACCTTCCCCGTCTGAAAAAAAAAAAGGGAAAAAGGTCAGAAAAAAAAAATTGCCTTGATGTTTGCCCAACAGCTTTTGAAAAGAAGTTTATTCCCAGGACTGATGCTGCTCTGCCGGGGCTCGGGGGGAGCTGGGAGCTGGCGGTGGTGTTTCCCCAGCACGGTCCCACAGGGGTTATTGCTGGTGGTGACATGGGCACGACCGTGGGGCTTGAGGCAACTCCCCGAGCCCCCCAACAGGGAGCTTTGCCCCCTCCTTGCTTTGACAACGGAGCACTCGGGCTTTGGGTGCCAGCTGGGGGCATTGGATGTCCCCGGCAGGGGCATGGGGGTGCAGGTTATTGGGGGGACACCCCGCCGGGGGTGGGCATGGCCCCAGCTGGTGGGAGGTCACCCATGCTCACCCTGCAGCTGGAGGGAGGCGTGAACCCTGGGTGCTGGTGCCTTCTTGGGACTGCTGGGGTGATGGGGACCAGGGACCTCGACCTTGGCTGCGATGGGGACCCCAATCTCAGTTGTGATGCTGTACCCCCACCGTGGTTGCGGTGGGGACCCCAACCCTGGCTGTGGTTAAGGGATAACGAAGGGGCTGAACCCAGCTCCTCCCTGCAAGGCCAGCGCTGTGTCCCATGGCCTGGATCTGGCCGCTCTGCTTTCCCCAGCCATCAGGTCCCTCCTGCCGGTGCCAAGCCGCGGGTCGGCGTTTGCCGGGACAGGCAAGCCCGGGGCAGCAGCAGCCCCCGGCCGGCGACTTGGGGGAAGGTTTGGCTCCTGCACCCAGCTCCGAGCTGCAGGGTCCAACTGGTAAAGCTCCTCTGTGCCGGCGGGTCCCTGCTCGGATGGCTGCTCCCACTGAGCCCCGTCCTCCTGCACAGAGCCCCCGGCCCCTGCCCGGGAGGTGGCAGCTTGGAGCACGCCACCATCATCCCAAATCCCTCCTGCAGCCTGTCCCCCGGAGGGGACAGGGTGCCCCGGCAGCCTGCAAACAGCCCTCAGGTGTGTGCCTCGGGTTTAATAATAATAATAATAACAACAACAACAACAACAACAACAGCAGCCAGTGTTCACCCAGTGAACGACCTTGTGGTCCATTTTATAATGCTCAAAATGATGCTGGGAGGGAGTTACTTGACAACACATTGCCCTGTCCTTACAAGAAGCACCAGTAACCTGATAACACCAACAGCCTGGAAGGGGTGGAGCAGAAGGGAGCGGCCGGCTGCACTCCTGCCTCAGTTTCCCTGCCTGTTAAAAGGGGAGAAGGTGCTTTGCTTTGCGGGTGGTGAGAGCCCAGTGTCTTTGTGATGGCCCCAGCTCCTGGCTGAGGGATCCCTTGGGGCTCGGCCCGGCTCGTTTGCCACCCTGTTATTAATGCCGGTAATGGTATAGGAAGGATAAATTCCACCACTTGGCTGAACAGAGAAAATATGCAGAGAAGTGGCTGGCTTTTCATAAATCATCGGTGCTCCGTGCTACAACCAAGCCAGGACTTAAAATTCAGGTCAGGAGAGAGGGACTCTCGTAAGCCAGCGAGGGAAGGTAATTTATTCTGTTTATATCTTTTTACTGCAAGACAAGGGGGGGAAAAACTCTGCCATGATTTTGCATTTTAAATATTAGTTCAGAGCTGCAGCCTGCCTTGGATTTTATTTATTTTTGTACCTCAGAAAACAAGAGAGGGAAAGCAGGAGAGAGGAGGGGGGGTGGACTTGGGGTGCTGGGGGAGGACACCGCCCTCCTGCCTGCCCTCGGTGCCCCCCTGGGGCAGGTGGGGCAAAAGCTGCTGATGGCATTCACGGACCCCCGCTTTGGGGTCCCCCCAGCAGCCCTGCTGACCCCCCGGCCCTCCTGTGCTCCCCCAGGGGGACGCTCTGCCGGCAGGGCCGCCGGTGCCCCGGGGTGCCCTGGGGGGGTCTTGGGGGTACACACAGTACCTCCCCCCAGGAAGAAATGATGCACCAGCCTGCCTGCTGCGGGGGAAGGTGCTGAGCCCCCCCGCAGTGCTGGAGAGCTGGGGTGATGGGGGGGCTGGGGGGGCCTGCGGTACCGGCTGGGTGATGCAGCCCTGGATGTAGCAGCATCACCTTGTACAGGGGCCGTGGCACCCGTCCCACCCAGGGGACCGACGGGGACCGCTCCCCCAGACCCTGCACAGGGGTGGGGGACAGGGCGTAGCAGGGCAGCCCTGCCAAGATCTCGCATGGCGTCGTAAAAAAAAAAAAAAAAAAAAAAAAAAAAAAAATGAAAGGGACCAGGTGACCGAACAGTAGGTAACTAAAAGGTTTTTTATTCACATTGAACAACAAGAGCCATTCACACTAACAGCCTCCGCAAGAGGCAGCGGGGACAGGAAACCCACAACGCTTTCAGAAAACAACTTTTTTTCTTTCCTTTTCCATTCTCCTTCCTTTTTTTTTTTTCCCCCCCTCTATCCTCTCGCCCCCCTCCCCAGTGCCACCCCTTCCCTGCCTTCAAAATAGAAAAATTCGGAGCCTCCGATGACTAAAGTACAATAAATAATCAGTAAACACAAAAACATACTTTATTTGTTTCTCCTTTATACAAAATAAAGAAACTAGAAGCAAAAACTATAATACATCCTTAAATTGGCGGAGCCTCCGGGAAATGTTGGGGTGGGACTCGGCGTCGAGGCTCGGGTTTAGTTTCCGCTGTTGTGGTGGTTTGGTTGGTTTTGTCCTGGTTTTTTTGTTTGTTTGTTTATTGGGTTGTGGGTTTTTTGTTGTTGTATTTTTCCTGTTTCTGCCTCTTTCTGGTGTCTTTCCACCGCGTGGGAGCCCAATCTCAGCCAGTCACTGGGGCAGCCCTGGGCCCGGCCCCCCACACCCCCCCGCTACCCATCACCAAAAACCGGGTCCAAACCCACCTTCTCCTTGGGGATAAAATGGGAACAACAGAAACAAGGGCAGGGGAGGGGCTGGGGGGGTTATTCCTGCTATTCTCCATTCCCCCCCCCCCCCCGATGTGGTAAGGGATAATTAAAAAGGATGCTAATTAGCAGGGGGGAGCCCTGCCCCAGCCCCCCTCCCCAGTGGGACCTGTGTCCAGGCGAGTTCAGCTTTGGTCCGAGAGGTGGTGGTCCCGATGCTGGCAGGGGGGTTCTTCGGGGCTGGGCACCATTCCTTGCCCCCCCCCCCCCTCAGTGTTGGGGGAAGGTGCTGGGAGGGGGAGGTAGCGGGGTGGCCCCAAGGTCCCGGGGGGGTTCTGCAGTGATGGGGAGGGCGGGGGGATGCAGGGATGCATTTTGGCATCAGAGGGGGGTCTTTATCCAGCGGTGGTGACGTGATGCGCTCTGGTCCGGGGCGGGGGGGGGGACACGCGTGGGCTGGGGGAACGTGGGGGTGTTTTCCCCCTCCACACGCGCACGCGTGCCCGCGCCAGGCCTACCACACCGCTGCCTCGCTGAGCTCCGGGTTGGGGTGCGAGAGAGCCCCACTGTAGCCGCTATTGCTGGACATGGAGAAGGGCGGGCTGGGCCCCCCGCTGAAGACCTCCCCCGGGATGGGGTGCAGCGAACCGGTCATCCCTGGCTCGGGGCTGGGGGTGTCAGGATGCGAGATCATATCCGTGTACCTTTGGTTTTCTGAGGAGTGGTGTCCGCTTAGGGGGGGCTCCAAGGGTCCCAGGGGCGTGGAGCCAGGTCCTGAGTTCTGAAGGTAGCTGGAGTCGGCTGGGGACTGGGCTTGGGAGGGCGGCCCGTGGGGGAAAAAGTCATAGTTGCCTCCCGGTCCGTAGTAGTCACCTTGGTAATCTGCAGGAGCGGGGAGAAAAGGATGGAGCTGGTCCCCCGGGGCCAAAAACCTTCCACAATCCCATGGCTCCCCATACCCAGCCCTATCTTCCCCCTTGGGCACAAGCGTGACCTGGACCAGCGTGGCTGTCCCCTCCGAAATGCTCTGCTGGCTCCTGGGGTGTGGGGCCCGAAGAGCCGGCTGCAAATTTGAGCCTGACCCGAGAGAGAAATAAGCCCATCCTAAGGGCTGCAGTGCTCACCACCCTCACCCTGCCTGGCCGGGAGGGAGGGAGGGAGGGGATATAGGAGGGCAAGGAGGCTGGGGTGGGGAGGGTGGGCTCAGTTTCATTCTTAGTTAACGGGGGAAAAAAAAAAAAAAAATATATAAAGGGAATGGGGAAAAAGTGTATATATAAAGGGAATGGGGAAAAAGTGTATACATATACAAAAAGGGCAGAAAAAAAAATGGGGAAAATATATATAATGGGGGAAAAAATATATATATAATGGGAGAAAAAAAAATATATATATAATGGGGAAATTATATATGTGTTTAGCAGCCTGGAAGGGATCTAGAAACTAACTGCAGGGCAGCAAGGGGTGCCTGGAAAGCCCCTCGTCAGCGGGGAGGCTTTGAAAACGCAGCTTATGGGGGGGGTCTGCACGGAGCGGGGGAGAGGGGAGGCGGCGGGGCCGCCCCGCTGCGCCCATCCCGGCCCGTCGGGGCGGCGGGGGGCCGGCCCGGCGGCAGTGACCCTCCATATGCTGCGGGCCCGGGCGGTAATTGGAACAAATGCGGCCTGAAAGGGGCACAAAAGCCCCGCAGCTGGGGCTTTGTTCGCGGGAGAGGGGCCGCCGCCGCCCCGCCACCGCCGCCACAATGCCCGGCCCGGGGGGGGGGCGTGGGTGTGCGTCTGCGTGTGCGTGGACGTGTGTGCATACGGCGGTGTGCGTGTGCATGGGTGCGAGCACGCGTGTGTGCATGGGGATGCGCATCCGTGCGCTGGTGCGTGCATTGCACAGCCGTGGGTGTGCGCGCGGCTCTCCCTGCGTGGGTGTGCACACGCGTGGGCGCGCACAGCCGCATGTGTGCATGCACAGATGCCTTGGCGCGCGTGGGGCGGGCCGGGATGCTGCGGCGGCCGCGGGCACGGCCCCTCACCGTCCCCTCGGGGCCCCGGGCGGCCCCGCTCCCCGCGGAGGGGGAGCGGGGGAAGGCGGAGAGGAGGGAAAGGGCGGGCGGCGGGGGAAGGCAAAACCCGGGGAGAAGCGGGACAGGGGAGGAACAAAGGGAAAGGGGAAGAGGGAGGGAAGGAGCGGGGGGGCACGGGGCAGGGCCCCCGCGGACGGTCCCTCACCTCCGTAGTACGTGTAGGGCGTCGAGCCGAGCATCTCGGACTCGTCGAGGCGGCCGCCGAGGGGCCGCATCCTGCGCGGGCTGCGGAAGAAGGCGTGCCGGCGGGCGCCCAGCGCGCTCAGCTGCTTCATCCGCCGCTCCTTGGACCGGCGGTTCTGGAACCAGACCTGCGGCCGGGCCGGCGTCAGCGCCCACCGGGGGTGGGGGGACCGGGGATCCCTCCCCGCCCCCCCCCACGTCTGGCTGGGGGCAGCTGGGGAAAGGGATGGAAATCTTGTGCCCGCCTGGGAGGGGATGGGTTTTCCCACCTCCGGGTGGTTTTTAATGACACACACACCCCCCCCCGGCTGCCAATAGCCCCAAAAGGCGCACGGCGGGGGGACATGCACGCGAAATAACCAGGTTTATTAAACTCCCGGCCCCTTGGCTGCATCCCCCTGTGTGCATCCTCAGCCTATCTGTCCCTACGAGGGAGAGGGCAGCCAGAGGGTATGGGAAGAAGAATTTTCCCTTATGGGGGGGAAAGAAGGGAGGAAAAGAGGGAAGGAAAAGCGGGGGAGGAACTCCAGATTGTGGCAGAAGTAGGTGGAAACTGGGGAGCAGGGAGCTGAGCACCTGCTGCGGTGGGCAGGGAGTCAGAAGAAAAGCCGGCCAGTGAGAATAGAGGTAAAAGGGAAGGGGAAGACGCGGCCACCTTGCTACGGGGCATCGCCTCGTCTGAACCGCATGGCCTCAGCCCATGCACACCTTTCCCCCGGCCTGGTAGGGTGTCTGGATTATTGCCCCACTCCCCCGCCGTCCCCCGGGGAGGGGGCAGCTCAGGGGAACGAGCGTATCACACTCCTCCAGGGACTTCTCCTGCTCCCCTCTGCCGGGAGCCGGGACGCCCGCAGGTCTGCTACTGGCAAAGCCAGAGAGTCCTCCCTTATTAATGCCTCTATTAAAGCCCATTAATCCCTACATTTCCGCAGGGATTTTCTTCATGGGGGCAGTGTGGTAAGAAAATGCTGAGCTGCCTGCAGAGCGCAATGGCTTCTCCTTGCTTTCACAAGGCCGGAACATCCATCTCCTGGGCGCGCCGGGGGATCCTGCTCAGCCCCGGGGGAAGCCAACCCTGTGAGGCAGCGGAGGAGCCCGGCCGGCTCACGTTTCGGGGCTGGTTTTCATCTCTTCCCATGGGATCGGTGCATTAAAGCACAGGGTGGGGGATCCCCGCTAACCCACGGGAGCGTGGGGTGGGTGCAGGGCTGGGCCTGGGGTCATGCTGGCAGGGGACGGAGGGGGTTTGCCTGTCCCCATTTCCCCAGCTCGTGGGACCGGCCTCAGTGTCCCAACCCCTCTCCAGCACCTGGGGGAGACCGTCACAGCCTTGAACTATCTGGGCTCCCACCAGGACCCCTTCTCCTTCCCCCCCCAGGAGGGTCCTTTCCCTGTCTCTCCTCTGCGAGAGGAAATCACCCCCTGAAGCTCTGATGTCACAGGAACCTTGGTCAGCGGTGGGCATGACATCGCTGGCCAGCCCCATGACATCACGCTGCCGGGCAGGGAGGGCTGAGGCGGGGCAGGGGGGCAAGCCGAGGCGGTGGGCTGGGGCTGCCCTACCTGGATGACTCTCATGTTGAGGCCGGTCTCCTGGGCCAGCTGCTCTCGGATGTGGCGGGTGGGTTTGGGGGTGGCGGCGAAGGCAGCTTTGAGGGTCTCCAGCTGCTTGGCTTTAATGGTGGTGCGGGGCCCCCTCCGCTTGGTGCCCGAGTTCTGCTCCTCGTTCTCGTTGTTGGTGGTCTCCTTGTCCGAGGAGGTCGAGTTATCCGTCTCCTTGGTGTCGTCCTGCATGGGGTCCTGGAGATCCGGGGACAAACTCCTGTCTGTACATGAGGACACTGTAAAGGAGACCCAGAGAGGAAAGGGGGGGGGCGGGTGACTTAGGGGAGAGATCAACCCCCCTCTCCTCTGCCCTCCCCAGCCCTCCCGGCCCAGCTGCTTTCCAGGAGAGGGGTTGGGGGGTGCTGGAGAACGGCAAGGGGTGCAGATGGCCTCTGCCCCCCTGGTACCCCTAAAGCATCATCCCCCCAACATCACGCAGAGCTCCAGGCAAGCGCTGCCTGAGCTGGCCCTGCGCACCATGTCATGCCGGCTGGGGGGAGCTGGGGAGGGGGAGATGCCCCAGGCCCACCGCAGCCCCCGGCACTCCCCCTCTCCCCCCCCCCGCGCCTTTCACACTGGGAAGTGGGATGTGCCACTGGGAAAAACACAACCGGTCCCTGTCAGGGTTTGGGGGGTCTCCAGTCACTGCCTTGAGCCTGGCTCGCCCCCCCCCCCAGCCACCACCCCCGGGACCCTGATGCCAGCACCCTCCCCAAGGCCAAGCTCTACTCGCCTCGCTCACAGCAGCGGCCCCACTGACTGGCGTGGCAGGATCCGGCCCCGGGTGCTGGACGGAGAGAGAGCCCACGGAAGGGGGTGAGCACAGGCGCCTGGCATGGCTGGGACAGCAGGAGTGGGCCTGATCCTGCTGTCCTGACGCAGAGACAGCTTCCAAGGAAGTCAAATGGGAGCTTTGCCTCTGGGTGAAAGGAGGCGAAGGATCAGGCCCGTGGCACGGGGGGACCGGGCACACTCGCAGGGGGGGCTCCGGGGCGTGGAGGGCTCCGGGGCCAGGCCCGGGGGGTGGTCCCGGCTCCCCACCACCCCGCATCCCTGCTGCCGTAGGGGCCGTGCACGGGGCAGGAGCCGGGGGGGGGGGCGCGGGGAGCGATGCTGCGGGGCTGCACCTGGGCCACCGCTCATCCCACGCGTATTCGCGTCCCGCGTGGGGGGGTCACAGAGGCTTCCGCCCGCTTCGAAGGCTTTCACCCCAAATCCCTCCCTCCCCCCGCGGGTTAACGGGGGGCCGGGCTGGCTGCGGGGTGCAGCCCCTCATCCCGTAAAGCGAAACCTCCTTCCCGGCCCGGCGGGAGGTACCGGCAGCACCGGGGCGGCTGCCCGCAGCGGTCGGGCGCTGCCTGTCCCTGCCGGTACGGGCGGCAGGGATGCGTCCCCGGGCGGTGCGGCGGGCTGAGCCGCTCGTACCTGAGTTGAGGCTGCCTTCCTTCAAACTGGGAGAGTTCAAGTAATCCTCTTTGCAAACAAATTTGTTTTCGTCTATGATATAGAGTTCCTCGCCCGTGGAGAGTTGCTTGTTGCAGACCATGCAGGTGAAACAGTTCAGGTGAAAGACTTTATTCCGGGCTTTCCGGACGAGGTCGCTGGGGGAGATGCCTTGGGAGCAGCCGGCGCATTTGGTACCAAACCTCCTGGAGAGGGCGAGAAAGGCGAGAGCTGGGAGCCCCGGCGGCGACGGGCTGCGGGGGGGGCCCTTTATACCGATCCCTCCCTCCCCAAAATCCCACCGCGGGAGCTCGATCCTCCAGCATCTCTCGCTGGGAGATTCGGGGGAGCAGGCGATTCGCACCCCCGGCCCCTTTGGGGCGAGGAGGAGGAGAGCCTTCATCCCCGCGCAGCCCCGCTCGCAGGCGCAGGGTGGGCTGCGGACTGAGTTCGGGTTTGGGGTGTCCCCACCCGGGGACACACACACATACACGAGCATCCTCGACCGGATTTGGCCCCAGAAGGGCCGGAGGGGAGGGGAGGGCGGCGGGGTTTCCCCTCCGCGCTCCGCGGGAGGGGGATTTCGTTTCATCCGGTGCCTCCCGGGCGGGGAACGGGGGGCTCGGCTCCTCCCGGCGCCGGCCTGAAAATCCCGGGGAGAAAGCGGGGCTAATTACGGCCAGAGCGACGGGAAAAGGGAGCGGCGGGTGCGGGGGGCACCGCGCACCCAGAACGACAACGGGCGGCGGAGGAGGGAGCTCCGCTCCCCGAAGCATCCCGGGGTCCGCAGCCCGGCGCCGGCACCGTCCCGCGCTCCCGGGGGGGGGTTTCCTGGTGGGGAACAGCGCTTTGGAAATCTCCGATTTTCCTTCCCTTCCCTTCGCTGGAGGCAGAGCGGTTTTTTTTCCCCAGGCGAAGCCTTTTTTAAAAAAAAAAAAAAAAAAAATCCAGGGAATCCGATTCGGCTGGAAACGATCCCCCCGAGGAAAAAAACAAAAAACAAAACAAAAAAACCCACCAAACCCCCCCCAAACCAAACAAACAAAAAACCTCAAAAACCCCAAAACCCCTCAAACCCCAAAACAAACAAACAAAAAAACCCCACGCACAGAAAAAATGCCCCCAAAACCCGGGAGCGGGGGCTGCCGCTGCCGGGTCCCCGGGGGTTGCCAGGCCCCGGGGTGCCCACGCAGGGTCCCCCCTTTTTCCTCTCCGGTCGCGGCACAACTTCTGCCTCCCTCGCTGCTCCCCTGACGTTGATGTAGTGGGAGCATTAGGAGTCATAAGTCATCGCCCCCCCTTCCCGTCCCGGCCCCTAATTTTCTCATCGGCACCTTATCGCGGTCATTAGGGGCGTTTAAGGAGCGGCGAAGCGCGGGGCCCCGCCGGGGAGTGGGGGGCGAGGTTTTGGCCACCGTCTTCACCGGGGCCTGTGGTCCCGGGAGGGGGGCGAGGAGCGCCAGGCCGGGCCCGGGGGGGGGGGCACACGGCTGCCGCCGCGATGCCCACCCGGGCCTGCCGCGACGGGGCGGGCGGCGGCACCGGCGGAGCGGGGCCCGGTGGAGGCAAGGTCACGGGGAGAGCGGGGGGGGGGGCACAGCCTCGCCGCCCCTACCTGGGGCTGCAGCCGCGGCCGTAGCGCAGCCGCCGGCCCCCCCCCGGGGCTCCCCCGGCTCGGGGGGCTGCTTCCCCGCCGGAGCGGTGGGCAGGCTCGGTGCGGATCCCCGGCAGAGAGGGATGGGCGGGGAAGCGGGGAGCCCCCCAAGCTCCCCTCAGAGCTCCGGGGGAGACCCCAGGGAGGCACCGGGGGCCGGGCGCGGTGTGAGCCTCCGCACCGTTGGCGGGGTGTGGGGGGGCTCACCTGAAAAAGTCATTTTTGCAGTAGAGTTTGCCTTCCCTGGAGAAGCATTTCTCGGTCAGGTTGCACTTGCACTCGCAGCACTGGACGCATTTGATGTGCCATGCCCTGTCCAAGACGTTCAGCAGGAACCGGTCCAAAATCGGCCTCTCGCAGCCCGCACAATGCACCATCATAACCTCCGCCGGGCGATGGAGACGCGCAGACGAGAAGTCAGCCCCGCGCCGGCACACGGCGGCGGCTCAAAAATGCAGGGGGGGAAAAAATAATAATAAAATAAAATTAAAAAATAAAAAAAAAAAAAAAAACCGAGGGAATAACGAAAAATTCAGGGGAGGGGAGCGGAGCGGCTGTCAAGTTCTTCCCCCTCTTCTCTCCGGAGCCTCGGCGGCGGGAGGGAAAAAACGATGCCCCAAAAAAAAAAAAAAAAAATATCCAAACCACCCCCGAGAAATAATAATAATAATAATAATAATAATTAAAAAAAAACCCAAATCCCCCGCCGGTCCCTCCGGAGCGCCCCGGGAGCCGACGGAGCGGCGGCCGCGCTGCTGGCGGGCTCTGCGGCAGCGGGCGCGGCGGGAGGGGTGCATGAACCCCCCCCTGCAGCCGGCAGCCCCGGTGCCTCGCTGTGCTCCGCCGCCGCGCCGCCACTCTCATGCTGTCCCCATCGCCAGCTTTGTCCCCCGCCTTAGTAATTCGCGCATCCTTATTCAGATTTAGTGACGTAGCGGCCCGCGTCGCCCCGGCTGCCGCCAATGGGAGGGCGGTAACCATGGCAACCTCTTAATTTATAGCATATCTAAATTGGCTCCAGCCTTGTGCTTGGCACAGAGGGAAAAAAACAACGCGCCTCTATTGTTGAGGGTGGCTTGTACCTGTGCCGCCAAGTGAGTATGCACCTGGCTGGGGGCCGGGGGGGCAAAGAACCCGCTTTCCCACCAATTCTCCTTCCACTTTGAGCGATTTCTCTTCAAGGGATGCTCGGGGAGGGTTTGGGGGGTCCCGAGTCGGACTGGGGGGGAGCATCACCCGGTTTTGGGGTTGTTCTGTTTGTTTTGCTCGAGGGGGAGAGGGGCTTTTGTCTGGAAGAGCAACAAGCGGGAGAAGGGGGGGTGGATTTTGGGGGGGGGGGGGGGGGGGGGGGGGGGGGGGGGGGGGGGGCCGGCTCCTCCGCGCAGCGTGGCGGGATGAAAAGTTCCCCCGGCAGCGCGCTGCGCGGAGGCATGAGGCCCCCCGGCCCCGGCCCCCCCGGCCTTTGTCCCGCGGGCCGGCCGCCTGCCCGCCCCTGCCCCGCTCCGCGCCCCGCGTAACTCGCTGGCAGCCCCGGGGGGAAAGGGGCGGGGGGCGGCCCGGGGGGGCGGGCGCTGCCCCCTCGGACACTGGTTTTTCTCTTTAATTCCAGGTGCGGCGGAGCTGGACGTCGCCGGCCGTGCGGGAGGGACGGGGTGCGGGACTGGACCCGGCGCTTGGGGGTCACGGGGGGGGAATGGGGGGGATTCTGTCCGGGGCCGGGGGCCGCTGCCCCAGCCCGAGCGGCGGGGTCGGTGTGTCGGGCCTCTCCCTCCGTTTCCTCGGGATTTGGGGAGGGGACGGGGCGGCCCTGGGGTCCGGCCGTGCGGGGAGGAGGAGGAAGGCGGCAGGGCAGGTGAAGGCCGGCCGGCCCTCCCCTCCCCTTCCCTTCCCCGCCCGTTTTTCCAGCCAAAATATCTAAATTTATATTTTTTTTTTTTCCCCCCCCCGGGAAAGAAGGGCTCGGCCAAAGCCGACTCCGGCCCGGCAGCCGCGGAGCATCCCGCCGCCGGCTCCGCACCTGGGCGCGGAAACGCTCCCGGTAGCGGCAAAAAAAACCCCCAACCCAAACCGCCGCGGCACAAGGGCATCGGCAGGGAAGTGGAGGCGTTTTGTACGTGCCCCTGGGCAGGGGTGTTTGTGGAAAGAGCGAGTATGGAAATAAGAAAATACAGAGAGAAGAGACAAGGAAAAGGAGAGAGAAAGAAAAGAGAAATAAAGAGAGAAAAAACACAGAAGGAAAGAGAGAAAACGTGTCTGGAAAAAAGAGACAGAGAAGGAGAAAGGAAAAGAGAGCGACCAAGGGAGAGAGCGAAGAATAATAAATTAAACGGAAACGAAAAAAAGGAAGGAAAGAAGGAGAGACAGAAGCAAAAACGAAAGAAAAACGAAGAAAAAATAAGAGAAGGAAAAAGAAGGAAAGAAAGAAGGAATAAATGAACGAAAGAAAAAATAAATAAAAATAAAGAAGGCAAGAGAGAAGACGGGAAAAATGAAGGAAAAAAGAAGGGAAGGGGAAAAATCAACGGAGAAAAGAAATAAAAGAAAGAAATAACGGCGAGAATGGAAAATAAAGGAAACGAAAAAGAAAGCGTGAAAGAAAAGCGCCGGAACGAGCGAGCAAGAAAGAGGACGGAAAAGAAAGAAAACAAAGAGAGAAGGAAAAAAGAAAGGGAAGAGAGAAGGAAAGAAATAAAAAAGGCAGTCAATTAAAAAGGGAAGAAACCGGCAAGGAAGGCGAAGGCGGGGGAAGAAAGAGGACGAGGGGCCGGGGCCGACCCCGGCCGCGCTCCCGCCGCGGCTCTGCCCAAGTTGGCCGGGGGCTCCTTTGGCTTTTCTGGGCGATTTTGGAGCCGCGGAGCGGTGCGGAGCGGGGCCCCGCCGGCAGCCCCCGGGGCACCGCTGCTCGCGGGGGCGGGGGGGGGGAAATTTCGGGGAAGGGGCCGGGGGAAGCACGGCGGCGGGGACGGAGCTGGGGGCCCGGCCGGGGAGCGGCGGGGCTGGCCGGGCTCCCGGCCCCGCTCCCGCGGATCTCCCACGGCCCCGCACCGCGGCGGAAACCGGCGCGGCGTAAACACACACCTAACGATATATTTAGGGAGGTCCGTGTATGTACATCCACGGCTGTACGCGCGTGTGTAGGTAGAAATATGTGCGCACACGCCTATACATGCCCATCTATACACGCACACGCGTGTCCGTGTGCCCCGCGGGGCTGCCCGCCCGTCCCGGCGCTGGAGCCCCGCTTGCAGAGACCGCAGGCTTTTCGTTCCCACGGAGAAACGCGGGCGCGGGTGGCGGCTCGGGCAGCCCCGGGGCTGCGTGGGGGGACGCGGCGGGCGTGGGCGTGTGCCAGCGCCGGTCCCACGCCGTAACGGGCTCAAACGGATAATTCTATGGATAATCTGCTTCCTATGGATAATCTGTAACGCGCCGGCAAAGGGTGCGTGAGCGGCACTCACGCGTTTGCCTGTGCCCACGCACAGGCGCTCCTCTCCCGCGGCCTTGCACACCCGCACAGCCCGCTCCCACGGCCTTGCACACCCCCGTGCCCCACGCTGCCGGCCGGCCGGTGCTTCCCCAGCCTGCCCCGCCGCCGGGCCCGTTCCCCCGCCGCGATGCCGCTCCGCAGCCGGTACCCGCAGCCGGGGACCCCCCGCTGTCCCCTGCGGGCCCGGCCGCGGCGGGGCAGGGGCGGGGAGGCGGTGCCGGGGGTCCCGCTCCCCGCCGCCGGGCCCGGCTCCCTTTTTCGTTTGGAAGTAAAGGAACAAATAAAGCCAAGGGGAAGGGGAGGGAAAAAAACCCCAAACCCAAGCAGACACCCCCCCAGCCCACCCCGTCAGCCGCATTCCCCTGTGGTAATTCAGGCACCGTAATATCCGCCTATATGTAACTAATAAACCTATTGTGTTTTAACAGGGTAATGCATGGAGAAGCAGCGTCGCTTATACGAGATGTTGATGGAATTTACTATATATATATATAAAAAATCCCCTTTCAAGAATAAAGTGTATCAACTTACAACACAACAGACGGCAGAGGGATAAGTGGAACAGACAAAAGACAAACAAGATAATAATCTGTTTCCAATCAGTTAAGCCCTGCAGAATTTGTAATACGCGGTTTGCATATTCCCCCTGTGTTTTGTAATTAATTATCTATCTGTTAGGATGCTCCGCCGACGACTTTGTTGGTATTTCCAACTATTTTTAGTTGCAGGCGGCGGTCACGCCGGGAAGCGCGGAGGAGCGCGGAGGAGCGCGGAGCGGGGCCGGGCTCCGCGGCTCTGCCCGGCCCGGGGAAGCCGAGCCCGGGCGCGGCGGGAGGCGGCGGTTCCGCGCCGCTCCGCGCTCCTCCGCGGGGCTGCTGCCGGCGGGAGCGCGTTTGGGGCGGGGGAGGCTTCTCCTCCCCGCGTCCCCCTCCTTCCCCCTGGTAAGAGGGGGACGGTGCAGGTTTTAACATTAAACAAACCCAGCAAGCATCTCCTCGCCGGGCCATAGGCGTTTCTGAGTGACTGCGTTACAAATTGTAAATTTAAATAGCTCACAGGATTCATTACCTCCCGCGTCTGATTTCACCCAGCCGTGAAAAATTGTCCTGGTGTACCACTGAGAAAGGGTTTGCTGCAAAGAGCCACAGTCTAATCACCAGCTTTTTCTCTCCAACAAAAGTGTAATTATTTTGTTTTGGGTGTAAATATAACCCACGATACAAAAAAAAAAAAAGAGATAAACCTCCAGCAGCGCCTGAATGCATTACAGGGCCGTTTGAAAAGATCCGTCCTAAATTAATACCAAGGTTAAAAGGGGAAGGCAGCTGGGACATGGAAATTTCCGTATTATGGGGGGGTGCGAGGTGCGTGTGAGTGTGTCTGCGAGTGTGCGTGTTCACACCGCCGGCAGACAATGCGGCACCCCCGCCCCCGCAGCGCCGCGGAGCCCCACGCAGCCCCCACGCTGCCACCCGCC
>JAYKAV010000489.1:808908-847654 GCA_035582835.1 Phoebastria nigripes | reverse complement strand
CCCCCCCCCCCGCTGCCCTATTTCTCGTTTTCCCCTCTCATTTCACACACATTCAATACCGATCTCTCTGTCTCTCTGTTTTTCTCTCCTTTCCTGTTTCTCTCCCTCCTCCCACAGAAAGCTGCGTTTGCCGGAAAGACTGGAAATTTTGCAAACACGACGATATAATTAGCAGACACTCACCGGACCCCCCCCAGCGCTGTGCAAACATTAACCGCTTAATTCCGAGGGGAGCCCACACCGGCCCTGCCGCGGGGGTAGGGACCGGCGGGTTCTCAGCGCGATTTTTTTCACTCTTACAGCGGCTGCGATTAAAACCGAAACCCAAAGAGCCGGTGCGGGCCCGCCCCGAGAGGAGGCCGTGCGGGGGGAAGCCCCGCGTCTCGGCCCCACGCCCGCGGGGGGACCCAGGCGGCAGAGAAAAAGGAGTGGCGAGCCCCGAGGGTCACGGAGAGGCGACGCTCGGACACGTCCCGCCTCTCCTCTTGCACAAACGCTTCTGCCCTTGCACGCACACGCACCCACCCCGCATCCCCCCCGGGACAGGCTCCCCCCCCCGGGACCACCTGCGTGGAGTCCAGCACAGGGGCTCGCCTGGCTTCCTCCAGCCCCGACACCCCGGTGAGGGGCCCGGGGTCTGTCCCTGCCCGCCTGCACGGCTCTTTGTCTGCCTCCTCCTCTCCTGCACACACGCGCACACCCTTTCCCTGTGTACACCACCCAACCTGCACGTTCCCTCCCGTTCCTTCACGCATGTCCACGTATGTGCACGTACCCTACTCACACACACGCGCTTCCCTGCACACACCCAAACCCTCTTCCCCTATACCTCCATGGCTCAGAAACACACCCCTTCGACAGGTTACATGCACACACCAGCCAACCTTAACACACACACACAAGCGCACACACAAAACCACCCTCACAGGTGCACGTTCCCCCTGCAACACCCATCTCGGTGGCCCTGCCTTCTCTGACGTACCCAGGCTCTGTGGGAGCTGACGCTATCCCTCAGCCCCATCTTTTTATACCAGGAGATGAGGTTTTTCTCTCTGTGTAGGCCAGAGGAGAGAGCCCTTCCTGGGGTTGCCTTGGGGCCAGGAGTGGGGCTGAGTGTTTGGCCTAGACCGCTCCAATGCCCGTTTCACGACCTGGGTGAGCAGCCGGGGCAGAAGCACCTCATGCTGCGCGGGGATCTGAAAACACCTCCATCGCCTCAGGGAAGGGGGAGACTGCGCATGGGACCTCGCTAACCTCATCAGCTGCCTAACGGGCAGTTCTGGTGAGCGTGCTGGGACTGTCACTGTCACCTGGGCACATGGCCACATTGCCTGCTTTCTCCTGCCTTCCCCTCTCCTCCGTCCCCACTAGAAATACACAACCTGCCTCTCTTAACCATGATCAGGACCACAAAAGCAGCCCCCCTGCTCTGGTCAAGGGGGTCTCCCATCGGTACCTGGGTATCTTGGGCTTCCCAAGGTGCCCAAGAGCCAGGAGAGAAGATCTGGCAGCAGGGTACCATCTGGGGCCGTGAAGTGGGGTGGAGGGTTGAAAGGGGAGCGGAGTCCCTGCAGGCTCAGGAAGCTGTTGGTTTCTTTCCATCTTTCTTTAAATGCTTCTGATCCTTTTTTTTTTTTTTGAGCAGGGCAAAAACCAGCGTAGGGGAGCACAGGTTTAGCATGTCCATTGGAAGCGACTTCTTGCAGCTGGAGGTGGGGATGGACAAGTGCCAGCCTCGGAAGGGCTCCTCACCTCAGCCGCGGGTGGGATCGAGCCCTGAAAAGGCAGTGCAGGGCAGAGGCGCTCCCAAGGAGACCTCCATCCACCCAGGCCTTGCTGCAGGTGAGTTCCGAAGCAGGGGCAGGCACCCTGTGCGCAGGGATGGCCTTAACCCTTGCAGCGCCTGGGTGGTGACAAAGTCCCCTTGTCCCCAGCACCAGGGCTGACTTGTCAGATTAGCTAGGGGAATAACGAGCATTCAAACAGGCGAGGAGTTGCTGGGCGGTGTGCTGCTTTATTGTGTTATGGTAAACAAATGACATTTTGGGCAGCTTCCCATGTGCGCTCATGTAGCTTGACAAGTGAATTTGGGCAGGGGACATAGATGAGGCTGATGCAGGCTTGCTTATTATGAAAAGACAAGGTATCTATATGTGTATATATAAATGTGAAGGTATTGCACATGTATGCACACATATCCACACCCTCACAAACTATACAGGGTGCAAACCTTCCCCTGGCACCCCACGCCCTGCTCACGCAGCCCAGGGTGCTTCAGTCCGCATGCACACCCACGCACGCTCACACGCGTGGCTCGTGGGTGCAGAGGGAGTGGGGCTGGGGGTATGAGCGTGTTCCTCCTGTGCCCCCACAATCCCAACCCAAGGCAGCAGTTCAAGAGGCCATTTTCTCTTTGCGGAATCTGAACCTGATTCTGCACTTGAAAGCCAGGGGGGATTAAATCCGGCAGAGGCAGGCTCAGGTCTTTGGCTCGCCAATGCTTTGTGCAACTTCTCTGGACTTCAGCAGGGACAGCATGTACAGAGCTGAGAGCAGCCCCTGGCCCTGGCTCTTAATTTCTTTGCACTGGTGCATGAGAGGAGATTAACGGAGACAGCAGAAGGCTGCACCTCTGAACTCTTTGGTCGCTCCTCATACAGCATCTTTCTTTGTTTTCCCTCGCATCCACATCTCTAACCCTGTGGAAACCAGGCTTTGGCTGGCTGCAAACTGCGGACACCAGTCCTGCGGTGGGCCTGGTACAATTTCTTTATTTTTTTTCCCTCTAGAAACATAAGGGATAAACACAATAATTTCAAAGAACCGAAAGCTTCCCGCTGGAGAAGCCAACAGGGACCTGCCGCGAAGTCCTGGTACGGTGTGTCACTGACACTGATTCAATCTGACACCTGGGTGTCTCCAAAGCCATCACATTGTGTGCTGCAAATGTATATTAACATTAGTATGCATTGGCACAATATGGATCCATTATTCCAAATGCTTATGAGAACTAGGTGCTGCATAGGAGCAGCTGCTGCTTTTTAAGCCTCAGAGCATCAATAGATTCATAGATTTTAGGGCCAGAAGGGACCCCGACGATCATGTAGTCTGACCTCCCACGGAGCGCGAGCCATAGAGACTCGCCCAGTAATTTCTGCATCCTGCCCCACAACTTGTGGTTCAGCAGCAGACTCCCCTGCGAAAGGCAGCCAGCTTAGGGATCGCTAGTGATGGAGAAGTTGATGTCTCCCTCCGTAAATGTCTTCCCTTGTTTTATCACTCTCCTCATTAATCATAAAAGGGCAATTTTTAATTTCAAGGCTCCAGCTTCCCACCTCTTGGTCCTCCTGGGTTCTCTCTTCTCCCACCTCTCCTGTACCAGAAAAATGCTTTCCCCCTTTTGTTGAAGTAGTGAGTAGGAGAAAAGAAAAAATTCAGTGTCCTGGAATGTCATCTGAAAAAGGATCGGTACCTCTTATGGGTGGAAATGGTATCTGGCAAATGTTCAGATTTTGGGTGATTCCCTGACTGTAAGCGTTTAGTCTTTAGTCTTTGTTTAAAAAAAAAAAAGAATCTGTATAAATGCATTTTGCAGCAAAGGGGCAATGCTGTAGAAGGGCTTTGGTTTATATTACTTCTCTTGCTCCCAGAAAATGAAAGAAAAAAAGAAAATGAAAATCCGCTAAATCAATGAAATAAAAAGAGCTGAAAGTCCTCTATTATGGTCACAAAAATTCTTCAAATAAACACCTCCCGGCTGACAGCTGAAGGTGGGTAATTATCATTCAAACCACCTCTGATCCCCAAATCACTGACAAAAACTCACTGATAAGTGATGTGGGAGCAGATGCAGAGTTTGCCGTCCTACAGGGGTTCGTCCCTTCGGTCCCCCCCCCTTTCCCCCTTCACTCTGGGGACAGCAGCTCCGTCCCCCGTTGCCTTCCCATCCTGACGCCGTCAGATTAGTGGCTGCAAGCGCGGTGCCAGGCTGTCTGCACCAACTCCCCCTGAAACACGTCAGCTCCCCAGCCTTTCTGGAAATTATCTGATGTGAGCATGCATCCAACCTCACACTCAACTTTTAAAGCAGAAACTAGTTGAAAGGGGCTGTTTTCCAGCGATGTCACCCTGCGTTTGCTGCTGAGCACGTGGGAAAGGAAGGATTAGCAAACGGAATGGTTTGCAAGTGGTTATCCAACAGGAAAAAAGGCATAATTTGATGATCTTCAGTTTGTCCCTCATAAGCAGTCTTGAGTTGATGCAACACTATGAGCCAAAGTCACCTGATAGCTATGGGAGAAGAGACAGCCTCACCGCTGAGGCTTTAGAGATCCGGAGAGTGGAGGGAGGCAGTGGTGGACACAGAGCCTGCAGGGATGGGGCAACTTTCATGTGGTTGTAGGGGACGGGGGGAGCGGCTCAGGGACTGGGATGGGGAGCAGGGGTGGGGAGCTGAGGAGTGGACTGGTGGCTACGAGCCAAGGGACCTCTCCTGTGCCCTCGTTCGGAGTTAACTGCCAGTCCCTCCCCATGCAGGGCTGCTTCAAGATGGAAAGATGCACTTCTGCATTCCCAGGGGAATGGCTTGGCTGACTTCAGGAGTTTTTTGTCTCCTTTCTGAGATTATGTGATGCCTTTGATAGCATTTCCTACATGAAACAGCTAGGAGGAGTCCAACATGAAACTAAAAACCCTTTCATATCCTCAGGTGAAGGTGGTAGAAGCACGATTTAAGACAAACTCTACTTCTTGCAATGCGTTATCTGTGGAACTCCTCGCTGCAGGAGCTTAATGGATTAAGAGGAAACTGGACAAGCTCATAGGAGAGAAATTCCTTGAAGGATGTTAAGAACATTGAACCCACAGCTGGCTCTGGTGATCCCCAAGAGCATCCCAAGGAACTGTTACACATGCTTGCCCTGCTCTGCTGCTTTTCCCCAGGTGACGGCTCCTTCTCCCTCCTGGGGACAGCAGTCTGAGAGAGGTCCTTTCCTTGGTCGGGATGTGGCCACTCCTCTGTTCTTATAAGATGTTTGTTTTTCTCCAGCTCAGCATTTTCTCAAGATCTGAGAAAGTAAGGAACAATTGTGTTCCTGGAAAGGATGTCTCCAGCACGTCTCCTCCTATCCCACCTTGCGTGAATAGCTTCTTTCTTGGTTGAATCCTGGTTTGCCTTTTCTGTTCCATTGCTCGGCTAATGTCACAGCAGAAATATCCCTCACCTCTCATAATCTCTGACAATGATGAGAGGAAATGAAAAAAGATTATTTAGTATCATTTTTTTCCTTCTACCAGACGTTTCATGTAGGAAACACTTTCAAAGAACAGGGATGAATCACACAACCACAGAAATTAGAGATGGAAAAGACCTTTTAGGTCAGCCAGTCCATTTTCCTGTGAATGCAGAAAAGCTTCTGCATACAGTTAGATTTTTCAAGGATGTTGTCCAGTCTAAACCAACCTTAGCAAGAAAGCTTCAACTTAAGTCCATTCCAGGATGGCTGTAGCTGGAAGAGGGGTGGTTTTCAGCTGAGTGTGATCTGAATGCTCCTAAACTTTCTTCCAAGGGAGGCGTGGACCTCTGCCGAGGTTTCCTGAGGAGATGTTGCAGAGCTGAGCGCATGGAGCAGCCGGGTGGTCTTTGATAGCTCAGCTGGCTGGGGAGCCGGCCCCTTCCCCATCCCAGCAGCAAAGCCATGGGTGATTGCATGGTGCAGATCCCAGGGGTGTGAGAGCATGGGGTAGTGTTGCTATGGGGTGATGGACAGCAGATCTGCTGTGGCTTGCATGGGTTGGAAGCCAAGGGCCCAAGCTGGATGGCCACAGGGCCACCTTGGGCACTTCTCAGCAGCTCTGTTCCTCAGTTTCCCTTTGCCTTTTTGGCTGGCCGGGCTCTCAGCTCCTTGGGCCTCTGTGTGTCGGGCCGGCACAATTCATGCTATGAATACCAAATAAACCATTCCCACCCTAGGCTCTCAATTCAGGATCCTAGGCCACCTTCCCAGCCGTGGAGAACCTTCCTGGAGGTGAAGCTACAATTAACTAACAATACAGCTGGAAGAAAAAAAGGAAAAAGAAAAAGATATGCTCAGACATTTCATCTCCAAGTGGAGTCAGTTTACACACAGCCTCGGGGCTGAGGCAATCTCAGCCCAGCTCCGTGTGTGCTTCCAACCCCCCACCGATGTGTGAGCAATGGGGGGACATCTGTACCCAAATACAGGCAAAGAGCTCTCCAGGTCCTACAGAAAACTGCTTCCCTCTTCCCGGGGAAGGAAGGGAGGAACAGAAAAAGAGTGGAAGGGAAAGGGAGATAAGCTCATAACGACGTTAATGTTCAAAGAAAGCTCTGGGCCAGGGATTTGCTGTTGAATACAGATTTTTGGCTGCGTGAACTTTCCCCCAGTGACTCTGCAAAGCCTTACGTTTACTTTTTTGGGGTCATTTTCAAAAGGCATAATGTCTCTGAGCAGGGGATGCAGGTGAGAAGGGCCTTTCTAATTAACCCAGGAGAGAGAGCATCCCTCTTGCCTGCTCTGACCCTGCGCTGTTAGGGATGGAGCAGGATTGCCAGAGCTCACCTAGAAACGGTGCCTTAATCCCTCTCCCCAAAATCCCCGACCCCTGATCCGCACAGAGACAACCATTTTAAAGAAGCAGTGTCACGATATGCCACCTCCTTCTCATAAGTGGTCACCTGCCAGCTTCAACTGGAGGCGTAATTACCATCCTTGAGGCCTGATCCATCTTATTCCCCTTGAAGTCGATGAGGAAACCTCCCAGACTCTGCTGGAAGCGGTATTAAGATCCCCCCCCACCTCTTTTCCCAGGATTTATCTCCTTGCGAGGACGGAGGATCCACCCAGCGTCGAGGCTGGCCTGGCTGGGGATGGAAGGGTCTGGAGGGAGGCATTGCCTTGGGGAGCCGCTGAGAGGGAGAGAGAGAGAAGAGCAAACACAGGTCCATTAATCCGCAGTTAGTCTGCCTTTTTTGTTAGGAAGATGAACTTGATGAGTTAATTAAGCCACAGCCTGTAAAACCAGTTTATTTGCATAGCAAACTCCTGGGCCAGTGTGCTGTGAGCGGGCATAGACGTGCAGACAATTCCGGGGAAATTACAGCCTCATTAATATGCTAATCTGGTTGCAGGCCTGGAACGAGTTTTGGGTTTGCGGTGCTTGGGGGGGGGTCGGGGGGGGCGTTGCTTAGCAACCCTTTCCTCCAGGTAACCCTTCTCTTGCTTGCCCTTGATATCCCCCAAGGATTGCCAGGGAAGGAGGGGGGCTCTGCTGTCACGCAAGAGTGAGCAAAGCGAAAGGCAAACGCGGGGGGCTGGAGCGCAGGGGTGCATCGCTCCCCCTGCACAGCATCCAGGCACGCACTCCCAGACAGTGGCGGGCAGCTCCCCCCTCCCCAAATCAGGGTACGGAGGCAATCATTGCAGATGCGCAGTCGTCAGCACGCGCACGCTGCGTGCAACATGCGTGCGTGCACATAGGTGGGCACGGTCGCTGGGTGAGGAGCGCTCGCAGCCCCTGGGCACCCAATCTCCTGGCCACCAGTGCTCCCCAGCCGTGCGTTGGCACGGGCTGCTCCCTGCTGAGGGTCCCAGAGACCCGCACTGGTCGCCCCTTGGCCGGTGCTACGCAGCCCTGGGCACACAGCTCCCTGCTGAGCACCCCCCTCCATCGAGCAGTGCTCCTCCAGCCTGCCCTTCCCGTGTCCCCTGCCAGGCCCACAGTTGCCCCATCTCCCTGACTGTCCACCCGGAGCGGCACAAGCCCAGTGCTTCCTGTCTATCCCAGCTTCCTGCAGCACTGGTCAGGATGGGAGCATCAGGCATCTGCGGGGGGAACGCAACACCTCTGCCCCCACCAGCCCCTGCAGCTCCTGGACCACCCCGTCAGGGGCAGGAAGGGGACTGCGTCTCTGCCCCAGGTTGGTTGCACAGTCAAGACCTTCCTCCTGCACCTTAACCATCATGAGAGCAGAGCATGCCTCCTTCACCCATCCCATCACCGGCTACCAGGGGAAGAGGCGTGCCCTGGGTGTCCCGGTGTCCCACAGTGCTGGTGTCCACCAGCCTTGGACCACAGAGAAAAGTGGCAGTACAGCTTCTGCTGCAACACCGGGGCTCTCCCAGCAAGAGGTCTTGCTTGTCAGAAGCAGCAGTCACAGGTGGGCATCTGTACTACGTGGGTCGAGAAGACAAAGTGCCCACTGTGAAGCTGTAACAGCAGATCAGATCTGGGCAAGCCCTACCTCCTCCATCCCAGGGGGTTATATTCATGTTTACCCTGAGCCCTTTTCTCCCAGCAAGTGCTACTACCTGCCAGGTCTCCGTGATAGGTGAGCAATGGGAATTCACATGCTGCGGTCCCTGCTTTCCCAGCACAGGGTTCAAATGCTTTCCTGGGTCACCAGGCCCACCCTTTCTCTCCTGGCATGGTCCTTGTTCAGGGTCTGGATTCCTGTCTTGCTGTGGAGGGGGAGGCTGGATTAGAAGATTTTTCCGCATCCCTTCTAGACTGCTTCCCTGCAAGCCCACGTGGCTCTGGGGCGAGCTGGGGCTCTCTTGTGGAGCCTGACTAAATGCCAAAGCTGTGTGACTTTCTCCCTAAGCCCTGTTCTCCATGTTGTGGTGCTTTTGTAATCCAGAGGTGATGTGCAGAGTTACACCAGCTCCAGCAAGGTTTTTCACCCAGCTCTCCCAATAGCCAGGCCTTTGCCATGCTCAGCATCTGCAGATGCTGTCCTCGAGGTGTCGTGTGGGTGCAGCCTGACAGACAGACATCAACAGTCCTTTAAGTTAGACCCAGCACCTGCAAAACAAGGCCAGGCCAGGCGCCTCAGGGCTGATGAAGATATCTGGGCCAGATCCATCCGGTGCCTCTGCCTCTAGACCATTCCCTCCGTGAGAGGAGAGTCAACTGGAGTTTAAAACTCTGGAGGTGTATGCTCAGCTCCCTTGCTCCACCACCGAGCTTCTCGGCCCAGATGAATCTAGACCTAGTTGCAGTAGGAATTAGATGCCTAAACAGCTTTGAGGCGGGGGGCCCTTTGCTGACCAAACCTGGCTCTTGTTCAATAGAGACGGAGAGCTTGTGCTGGGATGGCGGAGGCTCTCCTCTTTCCATAGCTTTGCCCTGTGATGCTTGGAAATTCCTACCTCCACTCATTCACCAGCCCAAATGCTCTTATTTGAACAAGTGTGAACAAGTATGACAGAAAACAAGTTTTTGCGTCAGACGTTTCCCTGCCAAGAAGCACCTCTGACTTCTCTGGAGGAGGCCAATTCCCTGGATCGCTGCTGGAGACACTGATATGCGGAAGGGAGCTGCTGCCTTCCTACCCGGGGAGTGCCAGTCTCCAGGGCTATCCATCCGTTAACCTTCATGAGCTCAAATATTTATTATTCATATTACCCTGAAACGTGCTAAAAAGATGAAAAAAGGAATTAATGTGCCAGATCTTGCACCCACCTTTTAGCTTATTACAGTGCTAAAGCAGTATTAACATTTACAGTATATGAGCTCTGCTTTGCTTGTGCCTGAGGCCAGGGGGTTTAAGCCAGTGCTGAAGTTAATAGCAAGCGCTGGTTAGAAAAAGCCCATTATGTCATAAAGTTGGAATTTCACTTGGGCAGTGGCCACTGGCTCTTTCCAATCGGGATGCAATGCCATCCTCTCAAGCCGTTTCTGCTCCGTCACATGCTCCAGCTCGCTCTACCTCTCACATTCAAACAAAAACAGAATGGGGGAAAATTGTGTTTTTCTTCTCAGTGCTGGTGAATCAAAGAGCATCACGTTTGCCAGAAGATAATTGGTTCAGGCTCTGGCCAAGAAGCCTCGTCCCCTCCTGGAGCGATGCTAGGAAGTGCCGTGCAGTCGGAGGTGTTCCTGGGCCCCATTCCATCTGTTGTGCTGGAGATGCTGGGCTCCTGGATGTCTCCTCCTTTACAGCTTGAACATATTGATTCGTCCAACATACATGTGTTCTGCTTAAGGTTGACTTTATGAGCATCGTCTGTCTCCCACTAGGAAGGATCTGCCTGTAAAAGTGTGTGAGGAGTCCTGCGGTGCGGCGCCTGTGGTGTGCTGCCATGCCAGCCTCCGCTCCGGGGATGCCAGAAGGAAACTCTGCAAGCCACGTACATGCCCAGCTCTGCTTCGAGGAGGCACTGTGCTCTCCTTGAAACCTGACAGCCCCATCGCTAGGCAGGGGCTGTTGGGGTATCTGTTGGGGAGCATTGTGTTACGCGGTGGTGGTGATCGGGCAGATGTGTCCCTACCTGATGGATACCCCTCTACCCTCTCCCCGTACACCTTGTAACCCTGCAGAGCCCTTGGTCTTGCAACCGGTTCATACCCTCCCCAGAGAGAGGTACCTTGGCCAGTCCTGTGGCTGCTGAAGCTCACTTGGCTCTGCCACCGCCAGGAGCGGCCATGGACAAATTGTCCGGGCTTCAATCTAATCAAATGGGTCAAAGCCCACCTGAGATCCACTATCTTTATTCACACCAAATAACACCTCTTAATTTCACTAGGATGCTGGGCAAACGCCCAGCCCAAGGTGTCAGGAAGTTTCTGCTTTGGTGCACCCATACCATGGAGACAAGGCTCTCAGCCCTGAAGGCAATGGGTGTCAGGGCCCTGTGGGCACTAACAGGCCTTAATGGCCCTGACCAGCCTCACCTGGGGCCTCCACCCACACCCCCTGCCCATGGGTGGGAGGTCTATTTGAGCTCAGGCCTGGGTCTTTGATTTCTTCTTGAGCTTTGCTGTAGGTGTGCCTACTCCAGCCTTGTTCATGCCTGGCTATGGACCCTCTTGATGTGGACCCCACCCGTGGGCTGACTTCCCAACTTGGACCTATCTTGTCACCACGGTCCTGTCTGGTGATCACTGGCCTGTGCCACTGGACCTGACCCTGACCTGTGTTTCCAGCCTGACGTCAAACCTGCCTCATTACCCTCGTCTTGCTGCTGACATTGGGTCATGGCTGACCCCAGCTGCCATCCCCGGGCTCAACTTGCTTGGAGAGGGTGGGATGGGGCTTGCTGTGCCCTGGTAATGGGACATCCTCAGCTCAGACACCAGGGAGGGTGCTACGTGGAGCCTTTGCTGATTTGAATGTGAGTTTAGCACAACTGAGTTTATTTTTGCTGTATTTGAGGCTCAGCTGATTTTCTTCTAAGCACAAAGATTATTAGGGTTATTGCTGCTTTTACAATTCAGCGCTTCCCCTATGCTCCCATGCATGGGGTAGCTGTTTAAGTGATCCCATTGAGGAAGAGTTTGTATAGAGGAGAGGGTTTCACCCTTTAGGAAATCAAATATTACTTCTAGCTCCTCATCCTCAATGCGTGTGACTCGGCAGTCACAAGCTGGGAGTGTCCAGCAGGATGAGTGACAAATTCACAGCATTATGTACTGAAGAACTAGTTTTCTGGAGGGTTTGCTATCAGCTTTTTTTTTAGCAGACATCTGGTTTTGAACACAAGCATCTGTGGAGATGTGGGAAGGCAGTGGGGTGGTGCTTGGAGAGCCTGGTTACGCTGGGAGAGCGTACGTCAGCACAGCGGGGCTCACACTAACCCGAGCATCCCCTACATCTCCTTCTAGCCTGATGCCTGTTTGTCTTCCGCAGTTCCACCTCTGGTGATGACACGTCCTTTGGAGCAGTCCCTAGTGCTGGTATTTAGCAGAGGACCTCGGTGATCGCTGGAGACCTGAGGTATGTTGCTTAAGCCCCTCTGCGAGGTGTCAGCACCACCCTGAGCCCACTCAGTGGGATCCGGAAATTCCACAGAGCCCTTGGATCTGGGGAGCGGTGTTCCCTTTCCAAATGAAGAAATCGGGTCTCAGCTTTTTGGGCTCTTTGCTCTCTGTCTGTTTTCCAGTGGAGCCACCCAGACTATCAAAATAGAGCTGAGTCCTATTTGAAATTCAGAGGGCACCGTCAGCCCATGTCATTGGCAGGGAATAAATAAATACCTCCTCTGAATGAGTCAGGAGTGATGTGTTGCTGGGCTTATTCAAGGTCACACCCGTAAACATGTGATGGAGACAGGAAGCAAGTCCAAACTGGATCCAACCTCAGCCCTCGCTTTCCTGCGGGGCAAAAATCCCCCCCTGCTGCAGGAGTACCCAGCAAACCTGGGCCAGAGCCCGGGGAGACGGCAGCGCTGGGTGCCTGTCTCTGCTCATGTCCTCGATGGGTGGCTGAACAGGACTGTCCGGGGGTGTGCGGAAAGGGCCACCGTGTCACTGGGCAGAGAGGATGGGTTTCTGGGGCGTCTGATGTTGTAACATGTTGTGTGACATCCCACACGTGAGAATTTTCTAGTGCTGGATCCTGGTCCGCAGGCTGCCTCAGCACCCTTGGTACCCAGCAGGTTTCAATGCGACCGGAGGATTTCTGGGTATCTGTGCCTGGGGCAAAACTTCCCTGGGGAAGGAGCTCCGTTTCTGGCATGGCAGGTAAAACCCAGGCAGTTCTGTGGATGTGTCCAATTGCTTGGCCACACACGGCTCACCCCTTCTAGGCACTTTGCAGACCTCCTTATGCACCGTTCCTCCCAGGGCAGTCCCCTCACCCTCTTGGGTATAAAGCTATTCCAGGGCTGTGCTAGTCCATCCCCCCACTCCCTTTCTCCATCCCCTGTGCTTAACCTATGGGAGAAGCAACCAAAGAGGGAGAATCCAACAAAAAACCCACCCTCGCGCTGGCAAGAGCCCTTTCCTCCCGTGCTGAGGCTCAGACCCCAAGTCCAAGGCTGCTCAGCTCTGTGTCCCAGCGGCACTCCTCACCCTTTGACGAATCCTGGCATTTGCAAAGTTATTATACCTCATTATGAATTGGATTTTAATCTACTGTAAATAGTCCTACCATTATAGTGTCATAAGAAGCAATTAGCCCCCCTGCTTGCTTCTATGCATGAGGGGAAAGCTTTAATATCACGGAACTGTGAGGGCTTGATGGGGCTTCAGCCTACATACATCCATGCAGGCAGAGGCTTCGCTCTTGTGGCATTAACCTGTTCGGTACATGCCGAAGATGTCCCCTCTGTGTCCTTAGGAGGTCTCCAAAATGAACATCTCGGGAGCTCCTGGTTTGATTTCAGCCTGGGATCTGCCTCTCATTGGGTGCGCTCTGCGGCACAGCTGGAAATCTCCTTCCAGAGGATGGATGCGGTTCAAGCAGATGATAAATCGTGGTTTCCTCGCCTTGCCCTTAACCCAGTCACAAAGGGGATTATCATCCGCAGGGGTGAGAGGCGTCTGGAGTCCGGTCCCTGCCTTGCCTCGGGGTGATTATTTCCAGTCTCGGCGAAGCTTTCCTCCTTTGCCTCGTGGAGGAAATTCATTATCTGGAGCTGGCGCGTTTGCATGGTTATAAAGGGATCCTACCTTCTCCACGCCTGTGTCACCTGGAGCTGGGCCGGGGGAGCTGGCGGGAGCCCGGGCACTCAGACGTCAGGGCTGTCCCCACTGGGTAATGTTGCATGATTAATAACAACCCCAGGTTAATGGGGTTTTAATGTTCCTCCAGCAGTGGGGAGAGGGGGTGGTATCCTTAGCTCTGAGCTGGCGTGGCGCAGAGCAGAGGCTTTGATCTTTGTTTTAGGGAGGAATCGAGGTGTCTTTGTGCTGTATGTGTGTCTGTGGACAACCACGGTGTGCGTGGGTTGAACAACACAGAGCCAGATGTGCTCTGGGGTTGGGAATCATACGCGAGTGATCATGGCATGGTGCATGATGGACACAAGCTGTGTCCATCACACTGTCCCCAGTGATGTTATGGGGATCCTCAGCACATGGTGGGGGATTGCACAGAGCAGGGGGTGCGAGCATGGCACAGGTCCTGCATCGGGCTGCTCAGCCCACGGAGCAGCAAGATCCACCCTTACGCCATTTCCAGCAAAGAGGGGCTCCCTGCACAGTGGATTTAGCAGGGAAAAGGCTCTCTTTCCTCTCCCCAAGGATGGGAAGGGTCCCAGGTTGCACATGGAGGAGCAGCAGGGCTGGGCAAAGGGGTCACTGGTCCATCCCTCCTTGCTCCTGGGGTCCTGTTCACAGACTGCCTTGTGTCCCCTGTGAGCAGTCCTGCAGAAATCTTCTCGCAGGGGACGGGCCCAGAAAAATACTCCCCCCACTCCCCATCCTTTCTTTGCCACATGAAAGAAAAGCCGTCTGCCTGTTAATTACATGAACCTTCTCATGGGCAATTGAGCTGGCCGTGTGTGTGCGTATTCATGCTGTCTGCAAGTTCTTGTCTGATTCATGCTCACAGGTGACTGAAATGAAGCCAAATTTTGCAACAAAGCAGGGCGCTGCCGGCTGTGTCCAGCTGCATCCAGGCCCTGTCCACCCAGCAAGGCAGCATCTCTCTCCCAGGGCAGAAACAGTGGCCACCTCCATCCCAAACTCAGTTTTTGAGTCCTGTGATGACTTGTCCCCATGGCCAAGACGTTACAGAGCCCCAGAGGGGTGGGCATCCCTCTGCCTGTTACCTCCCCTCCCTCAGCTTTTCCCAGGGAAGGTTTTTCAGGCTGAGCTTGGGCAGAGCAGCGCGCTCCTCCCCTGGTGCGGGGGCCAGGTGAGGATGTGGCCCCTTCCCCTTGCTGGAGGTGGAGGAGACTGGTGCTTGGGGGAGGGGACGGGTTATAATGTCAAGGCGGGCTGGGGAAGAGCGTGTGCTTGGTGGGGGGATCAGTGCTGCTGCTCCACGTGCCCTGGGTCTACAAGTGGAGCCCAGCAGTGAGCCACCGTGCAGCTGTCCCTGGCTGCAATGCCAGCCCATGGCCAGCCTGGGACCTGAGTCCCCGTCACTGTCTCTGCCCTGTGTGCCCAGAGGAGGTGCTGGTAGCCCAGGGAGGTGCTGGTCCCTGGCTCTGCGTGGTGTGCATCTGAGATGCTCCCCAAGGACTCTTCCCTCCCACCGGAGTTTGCTGGGGCCGGGGGTGTTGGCCAACAGGGCTCACAAAGCCCTCCTGGATAGGCTATAGATAAGAGTGCTGGCACAGTTTTGGCCCATCCCAACCAGTACCCTCCCAGTCAGTGTCTGGGAACAGATGAGGGTCTGGGCACAGGACACATGAGGGGACATGCCATAGACCTCCATGGCTCTGCAGCTCCTCTCCTTCCTGCCAGATTGACTCCAACCTCTTCAACACTGAGTTTCCAGGCCTTAATTTCCAGCGCTCATTGCTATTCATCGGTGCATCTGAATATTTTAATCCTTGGGGAGGGGGGGCTGGAGAACAGCATGCCCCCCCTTTCCCGGCCACCTTCCCTTGCTTATCTGCTGAAACCGGGGTCAAACCATTCCCGGCCTCAGTGGGTGAGACAAATCGTGGAACAAGCTTAAAGCAAGACCAGCATCTCCCACCTTGTGCTTGGAGGGGGCTGGGGAAGAAGAGGAGGAGGAGGGGGTGAGGGAAGCAGCTTGTAATTACAGAGTAAGAGGCAGCGATAAAATGATAATGGAAGAGTTCTGACCCGGCCAAGCCAGTTCTGCAAAGCTGTGAAATAAATTTAGCAAAAGAGCGAGGGCACGGGGGCTCCCAGGCTGGGTTACAGCTGAAATGCTGGTTTCACAAACAAGACATAAATTGGATTGCAAACATCTAATTAACCTCTCTGCTTATTTTTTGTTGGGAAAGGTGACAGATTCCAGCCAAAGCCAGCACCAAGGCTTGGGCTCCCCTTGCAGGAGAGGATCTGGAGGAGAGGGGAGGAAAGTGATTTGGTGCTTTCTCCTGCCGGCTCCCTCCTTGCTGTCTGGACACCAGGGAGAGGAGAATTTCAAGCTCGCCTGGCCCCTCTGCCTTGCGGTGGAAGCTGTGCATGATGTCCGTGATGCCCTCGCTGTGGGAAGAGGAGGTGCTGGTGGGGCTTCTCCCCATGCTTCTTTGTTCTTCGTCTCATTCAGGGAGTTCCGCGCTTCCAGGGGGACGGGGATCTCCTGTGGCCTCCCCAGCCAGGCTGGCTCTGCTGGGCTGCTGCATTGCCGCATGCCAGGGCTACTGACCCTTCTGGGTTTGAACCAACCTCTTTGGAGCGCGGAGTAAGAGCTCCCTTCCCCGGGCTCCAAGCGTTGCTGTTTATCTTGCTGGAGGGCAACCGTTCCACATGGATTTCAGGAGCGGTGGAGCTCTGTGACCCCCCTCCCTCCCCATCCCCTCTCTGCCTCCTGCCTCCCCCTCACCCCAACCTCTTCTCTTTTTCACCCCACCTTCCCCCAGGGGCATCCAGCCAGTGCAAATGGTCCCTTGGCAGCAATGATGAAGATGGATGTCTGATTGATTCTCTCTCCTCTGTGCAACCCCCTCTCCAGCCCCCCCCTTTCCCTCTCCCCCCCCTTTCCATGCCCTTCTGGCAGAAAATTAAAAGGCTATTTGTTAAAGGGTGAAAGCCCTCAGGTGCAGCCCCCGGCTGGACAATTTGTCTCCATGAAAAGGATGCTATTATGAGAGCGGCTGGATCCAGGAGGAGGGGGAGAATTTGCCAGGAAGAGAAGGGAGAGGTGGGGAGGGGGAAGGAGGCATCTCCCGGGGACAATGAGGTTGGGCTGGGGGGGACGGGAGATTGTCGGGGCTTGCCGGCTGGGCTGCCGTTCAACGGGGAGTGCGGAGGGGAGGGAGAGCCATGTGCTGGAGGGAGGGAAGCCAATCCTCTTGTTATGAGGCCTGCCGCAGAGCAGAAGTGCCGTCCTGCCAAATCCTCTCCGGCGGCGGTGGCGGCAGCTCCGCAAGTCACCCGCTTCAAAGGGAACAGACGCTCGGGCCAGCCGGGCGTCCCGCTGCGCGGCGGTACCCCGACAGCCCACCTGTCCTCGGGCAGGGCGGGCAGAGCCCTGCTGCTGCCTGATGCCCCTGGTTGCTGCTGGGCTGCGCTTGGGCGGCCCTGCATGTCCCCAGGGCTGGCCATCCTCTCCTCTGCTCCAGGGGGGAGGAAGTAATGTACTGATGTGCCTCTTCTTGTCTATTGAGTCCATCAGCCAAGTGTCTGCCTGCACAGCCATCCTATGGTACCCTCCCCTGCCTGCCATCCCTCCATCCATCCCTGTCTGTATCTGTTTGCCATTCCCCCCACCCAGCTCTTCATCCTTCTATTTATCTTCTCTCTGTCATCTAACACACATCTGCCCATCCACTCATCCATTTGTCTCTCTGACTTTAGGGTTTAATACGAACACCCAGTTGTGTGGTCCCTGAGGATCTGCAGTACTAAACTGGAGGAAGGTTCCCAAAGGAGCTGGTGGAGCCTCCAGCCCTTTTCCTCTCCAAAATACAGTGAAAACTCTTCAAGAATTAGGCTCGGTCAATAAAAAGCCACTGCTGTGAGGAAACTACTGCAGGACCGAGATCTCCTTATTCAAGTTGGAGGTTGGGTCTGAACTGGAAGAGGCTGAACATCACTGAGCTCCGCTGGGAGGACCAGGGCAGGACTGAGACCTTTCGTTCACCGCTGATCCCTCGTGCAGTTAACAGCTCTGTGCAGCTCCTCGAGGTGACAGCAGTGGCAATGTGTCTGGGCAGGGTGTCCTGCAGAAGCTGGAGAGATGCATTGGTTGTGCTGCTGTGCACAGCAGGATCTGGCCACCCCAAGGGTGAGGCTGGTTGCACACGCTTTGTGTCCAGGGAGGTTCTGCCCTTTGCACTTCTACTCTGCTGCCCACAAGGAAGAGAATAAATGGGGGAAGCAGATGGTCACTTCACTTGGGAGCAAGCAGAAAAGCACTCATGAAGGGCAAGAAACAGGCTGGTCTGGGATAAAAGTGTCTCTGCTGGAGCGGCATTTCCATGTGGGATGCTGCTTTCCAATGGCTGGATGGGGAGTTGATGTTGCAGCTGGTGAAATGACGACCCTCCACCTCATTGTGAGGCTTGTCTAGAAACAAGCAGTGGGTTTTGGTGGGTTTAGCCTCACTGCACAGGAGGAGGCACCCTGAAGGGAAAATCTGGGGAGGGTGAGTGGGTGGGAGGGGTCGGAGCTCTGAGATGAGCCAGTCAGCTCTACGCTGGGCAGTTTGCTCTGGGGAGAAGGCATCTCTGCAGGGCCTCTTCCTGAAGGTCAGTCTATGGGACAAGAGCCTTTGGCCATGGCCATGTGGCAGGACAGAGCTCCGGGTGTTCAGGTGCTGAGAGCATCATCATTTCCTTGCAGATCTCTGAGGGTTGCCTCCACTTTTGCCTTACCCTATCCCTAAGTTGCCTGCTTGCTGCGGCACAGACATGTTTGTGAATGCCATGCTGGGCAGAAGGTATTGGCAGGATGCTAAAACAAGAGTGCAAATAGCTAACATCAATGCATGGATCCAGCAGCTTCCCTGGGCTCTGATTGCTCTGGGCAAGGCTCTGGGATCTTTTGCCCAGCATCTTTTAGAAACTCCTTTCTCCCTTCATCTAGTAAGGAGGGAGAGAAAAGGCAGCCTGTGAATTGTGAAAGAGCAGATGCTGTGTCCCAGCGCTCAGTGTTCCCTCTCACTTCCCCCCTCCCCAGATAAGACACCAACATTGGTGTTCATTTATGGGATGTGAGACTGGGAGAGGGGTGGGATGGGGAGGACGAGTGCTTGTAGGAAGGCACTGTGCCCAGTCCAGGCATCCCACCCGCACCTCCCTGCGTTGGCAAAGTAGGATTACACTAAGTGGTGGCTCATGCTCAGACCTGCTTGACCTTAAGATGTAGCCAGGGCTCAGAAAGCAGCTCTGAATTATTTGCATTATTCCCATCTGAGCTGGCCCTGACTTAGAAATCCCCATTTTTAAAAAAGTGAGAATTCTTTTTTTAGTCTTAACTCAGGACGAAGTCAAAATATGCAGTTCTTCACAGGGGAAAGGATTTTTCCCTTCAGACAGGGACTGAAATGGGCTGGAGCCACCTTGGCCACAACCAGGAAAATCAGGGATTGCTCTGCTTTGGCTTGGGTGTTTTATTTTGGTTTTGTTGACTGCATCCCTGGTCCTGGATATACGTGGATGGACATGCTAAGGTATGTGCGCTCCCGTGGGACACGCCAGCTTTGCAAGGCTGGAGCTGGTTTTACTTCTTTACCAGCAGCAGGGGCTTTGGTGGGCAGAGCCACCCTGGCCAGCCTGAGCTCCAGCTGCTGGGGAGATGATTTGGAGGTATTTTTCTGTCTTGGGCAGGAGGGGAAGGAATAAGGCAGCGATGCAGCAGAGATGATGAAGGACGAGCAGCCCTTTCAGCGCTCCGGAGTCTCAGACCACCTCTCTGACTCCTGCAGTCCCGGAGCATGAGCACAAATACCTCCCCGAAACGAGACCCAAGCCACAAACCCAGACATGGGGTCAGGCAGGGAGCTGCTCCGAGGTGTACAGCACTGTAGCACTACCAATTTTGTTTAGTTTGAATGTGAATCTAGCCAAAGCCTGCAAAAATGGGTGGAGGGACAAGAGAAAGCATATTGAGGTTCTCCAGGCAGAGCTGCTGCCTTCCTCCTGTGGGCATTCCTGTTTCAATACCAAAGGCAGCGTGTGTGCACGTATGTGTGCTCTCCCAGCAACTCGCTCCTAAACCCAGCTGAAATAGATTACAGCATAAGATTTAATGATTCAGCACTTCTGTTGCCACTGATTTACTGACTGATGCTCAACTTTTTTATCAGCCGAAGAACTGCTTGGCCATCAGGAGCTGCAGGCAGCTGCAAAGGGAATTAAATAATAATATCTTTTGGAGGTAAAAATGGATGGATCGAATGCAGCAGCACCACCATGCAGACAGTGAAGGAAAGGTCAGGATAGGAGCTCAAATATGAAGGAGGAGTCTCCATGTACTTCTGTCGCCTGACAACACTAACACAGACTTAACCCACATGCATGCCAAGGTCTCTTGTGCATTTATTTTATGTTTCTCTCTTTGCCAGAATCGCCGATTATTTGATTCAGGGATACAAAGTGATGTTTTGATTCTGTGTGAGGCTTGTGTGATGGGTAACCGAATCCCCTGTGGCACCTGAGAGCCCCAGCGGCAGTGAACCGAGGAGGGCAGAGCCCCCAGATGAGTTTCCTGAGCCCCAGCCCTGCCCCGGGGTGCCCCACACCAGCTTTGCCAGCTGGGGCTGTGTGGGAGACCCCCACATTTTGTCCCTGAGCCCACCCAAGGGCAGTTCCCAGCACAGGCTGCCTGGGAGAGGGGGGTCCCTGGCACCCCACACCCTTCGGTGGGATGGGGGGGTCCCACCCATCAAAGTCCCACCAGCACCGACATCATCATCTGTTTTTTCCCCATCTAGCTCCAGATTTTCGCCCCCTAAACTCAGCCAGGGTTGCCCAGGTCACGAAAGCCGGACCTCTAATCCAGTCCCAAACCCACACCACCCGCGTTATCCAGCCAGGGACCTTTTTTTTGCCAAAAGTCAAAGAAACAGCCACCTCTCCGACCCCAGAGGCAAAAGCTTTTCCCCTCAAGCTCACGATGCTGAAGTGGTGTTAGAAATAGCTGAACTTTATCCCTTCTCCTTACCACAAACCCTCTAACCTCTCTTGGCTCTGGGTATCTTCCTCTGTCTCATTCCTACCAGCATTGCCCCCTCAGCCCTGCTGCCCTGGATTCGAAGAGAGATGTTTGCACAGCCCAGAGCATCAAGTTTCTTCTGGCCAAAAGGGTGGAGGACTTCAGCGAGCTGGGGCTGGGAGGGGACCCCCAGGACAGCCCAACCACCCTGATGGTCCATGTGGCCGTGACACCAGCCCCGTGCACCGGCAAAGAGGAGGCAAGGACCCGCTCCACATGCTCTGCAGTGAAAATCCCCATCCACAGGTGATAGGATTGATGGAGGTAAGCAGGCTGAGTGAGAAATGATTCAGATCAGGAGGAAATATTGCTGGGGACGTGTGGCTTTGCCAACCGGGGCGACGCGGATGCAGGGGACAGCCGCTGCTCCGGCGAGATGGCAGGCAGGCGAAGATCTGCAGAGAGGTTTTGAACCGTCTGAGAACGCACCAGCGGATGAAACGATGGGTGGGTGCTGGTGGCCATCCTGGCATGGCTGGCCAGGGTCTGCTCTTTGAGCTGGCCCAGGGGAGTGCTGTTTGAATGAGCCTGGGGGAAAAAAAACAGGGGGGGGAGGAAAAGAAAAGGGGAAAAAAAAAATGGCCTGAGTCCAAAGGCAAGAGCTCTCCGGAGACGGCGCAGAGCTGTTTTGCGATGGTGTCTGGAAACCACGAGGAACGTGAAGCGGAAACCAATGAACCACAGTGAGCATGCTGGAAATGAGGCCTAATTGATGGACAAAAACAGGAGCAGATGGGCAACCCTGCCCACCACCCCTTTCCAGGGGTCTAATTTGCCACCGAAGCCAGGAGAAGGGCCATCCCTGAATAACCGAGCATCACCACTGTGGACTGGGGGTCGCCTTGTCCTGGCATGCTGGAGGAGACCCCCGGGGTGTCCGTGTGGAGGGGGACCTGGTAGCATCCCACATCCACTGCCCTTGTGGGGTGGTCAGGTATGTCCCCCTTCCCTCCGGCCGGCACAGCCATCCCTGGGGCTGGATGCAGCGGGGCACTAACACACAGCAAAGCCCGTTGGGGTGGGATGCTCTAGAGCTTTGTTCTCGGGGCCAAATTCAGCAACTCAACTCTGGGACAGGCAGGTGGGGCGTTACCAGGGCTCAGCAAGTTACAGCATCTCCGTAAGCGAGACTTGTTCTTTGCTGAGAGCTTTGAGATTTGGACTTGTTCTTTGGACTATGTTCTCTGCCATAAAAGACGTGAGTCAGGAAGGTTGTTTAAACAAGTCTGTCTTGCTTCACAGTCAGAGCTGGCTAAGACCCTCTGCATTATACTATGAGACCCTATGTATTACATTAGGACAGGTGGCAAGCAGGTAAAACACAGCAATCCCATCCCAAGGACCAGGCGATGCAGCCCTAGCACCTCTTTGGGGATGCTGAGAGTCTGCGCGAGGTGCTTTTCCTTTGACCCCTGAAAGATGGTGCAGGTCCACCTACCAGAGAAACCTCATGTCCGCCCAGCTCAGCCTTGCTCTGTGGAGGAAAAGCAGTAAGTTCCCTGTGGCAACGCTTGCGGAGCCGGGGACCAAGCGATGCTCGTGGCTCTGACCCCAGCTGCAGCCCCAACCGCCCCCCTGCACGGGGCTGCTCTCGAAGCAGGCACCGACCCCTGCCTCCTCCCACTGTGGCCACGGGGAAGCTTAATGAGTTAATGCTGATTAAGTGCTTTCAGATAATCAGATAAAGGTGTCATAAAAGTGCTTTACAGTGATGATGATGTGTTTTATGGTGAGGAGAAACTGATGATCCCAAATAAAAATCCAAATTAAACCGGGGGGGAAGTACAAAGGTGTCTTCAGATCTGGGGTGAACTTCACATTAAGGGCAAAAAACCATTCATGCATTTGCAAAGTTCCCATCTCTCCTCAAACAGTGCCTCGTTTTGACCTCCCCCCTCCTCTCCAAGAGCCTTTCTGCTCGAGACCAAGATTAATTACCTCCCTCGCAGCCCTTTGGGCTTCCCCCATCTGATAACGTGTGAATAAGGCTGACAGGACCTGCTAAGGGTCTCACAGCTTTCTCCGCTCCCTGTCTTGCCTCTCGGAGCAACCGAGCTCCAGCGGCACGTCCGCAGGGTCATCGCATCCCTGCACCTCCTCGCTGGTCCCCAGCCTCCTGCCTTGGTCAACACTTGACTTGTCACTCAACTTTCAGCATCCACAGAGGGGGAAACGATAGGGATGGTGCTCCTGCCTGCTCTCCACGCTGGGATAAGAGAGAAATCAGCCCCAAAGCCTGAATCTGCTCATATCAGCTGCACCGGCACCAGGTCCAGAGCGTGCCAGCAAGACCCTAGATAAACCAGGTAACAGCATTTTCCCCACTTTGAAAGCTGGCTTTGCCAGGCTGTCAGAGACAACCCAAAGTTGAGGGACACGTGTCAGGATCTACAGCAATTAAAAGGGGCACCAGCCTTAATGTGCTCAGCTGAAAGCCCAGGTCCCCAGGTTGTATGCTGGAAATTGGCTGGTAATTTAGCGGCTGGTGCCAACTGGCTGCATCTGTCCAGCCTTGCGATAGCCTTTGCTTTCTTGCTCTTTTCCAACCGCTTCTCTTGGCACACGTACAGCCCGGGGAGGAGGCAGAGACATCTCAGACAACCTGCTCGCTTGACATGCTGGCTTGGGTTTACGGCCATGGCTGGGCAGTCCCTCCCCGGGGTGGCACGGACAGGGCTGTCGCTCCCGTACCTCTCCCTGCGCTCCCTTGGGAACGACGGGACCTTCCCAGCTGATCCCGCTTGCCAAAATTATAAATAAAGTCAGCGGGATTTTGGGGAAGTAAAGCGAGTTATGCGGTGGTGATCCTGCTCCTGGGGGTCTCTTTGAGCCCTGTCTGTGAGATACCTGGCACAAGGGATTCCCACATCCCGGCTCATTTTGGACTGCTCACTGGGGAGATGATTTTCATTTCTTTTTTACTCAGGTGACTAAACCAATTTTCTCCCCGCACCAACAAGGGTTTTTTCTTTTTCTCTTGAGCCAACTGAAATGTTTGGTTAAAAATGAAATACCGCATACTATTTTTTTAACATATTTTTTCCTCCTTTATCAAAGCAAATGAAAGATCCAAATTTGTTTCACTTCAGTTAATAACATCAAGATGAAATGATCCAACTTTTCCAGCATGATATCTCCGTTAGAAACACATTTATTAAGGCAAGATGGTTTGCCAGATTTGACAGGAATTTGTAGCTTTGAGCTGAATTTCCCAGTCACCCTGAGGCAGCATTTTGAAGGATGATGGATTTGTTTAAAATTTTTTCTAGACTAGAGTCCACTGGATCTTCAACCCAAGGGACAGGACAATGTCCCAGAGGTATTAGCTTTCATCCTATGAACACGGTGCTACAGAGTAAGCCGAAGGAGAAGCTGAAGACTTCAGTCAGGTTTGCCGTGGAGAAGGTGGAGGTTGGTGATCCACAGAGGTCTCTCACAAGCTCACCTCCCTGTGAGCTGATGATAAAATCATTTCCCCATGAGATCAGTTGACTCCACATGGCCAAGCCCAGCATGGTCCTCTGTGACAGTCCAGCATGTCCAGGTTCCCAGCCGGGTAGGGGTCAGCAAATTTGCTCCAACCTGGGGGTTTAGCAGCTCTGGTAGGGCTTGCTCTGCTGCCAAGCTGCGCCTGAGACACCTCAGCTTGGTGGAGGTCTCAGAGGGGGACTTCAGGCCTGAGATGGGGAGAAGGGATGCAGATGATGGAAGAGCTCTTCACCACTGTCAGCCCCAGGTTTTGCCTGGTGCTTGCAAAGCTCTGCTGCCCAAGTCCCCTCTCCGCTTCAGCGCTAATGCAAATCCACCTGGAACGAGGCACGAGGCAGGATTTGGGATCCTGGTGCTAGCAGTGCCATCGCGTCTCCAGAGCTCCCTCGGGAAGTCAACGCGGGAGGCAGGAGATTTGGGCTGACTCTTTGCTGCTCTCGTTGGCAGAAAGTGAGAAACTTAGCACGGAGAAACACCGCTGGGAAGTCACCTGCTTTAAAACGCTGTTGAGGTGCTCCAGGGTGCTGGCAGGAGCATGGACAAAAGAGAAGAGACTATTTTCCTCCCCACTCCCCCCCTGGCTCTAGCTGCTATGCCCTTCAAATGTCCTTGACCCCTTGGCAGAGGAGGTCAGTCCCTCATCTGTACCGCTCACGACGAGCACCAAGTGACGGCTCCCCATGCATCACCCCAGCAGTCACGCTGGAGCTTGCGTGTCATTTCAATTCGTCTTTCTCCAAGCGCTCCCTGTCACCGGCAGCGCTGCGGGAGACGCGGGGGGAGAAGGGGAGGCAGAGTCAGACAGAGCCAGGGAGAGGCAGGCAGAGAAAGAGAGACTGCCAAAGGGAAGGGGGAGAGAGACAGGGTGAGGGAGGTAGAGCCATCCAGGCTCTATTTATTGAGGGTTTCTGCTTCCTTTCCTGGAAAGTCCCACTGGCCATGTCCCAGTGGCAGCTGCTGGCCAGAGAGCGATGGAGGTGCCTATCCCTTGTCCCGAAGCGGGAAGCAGCAGGGCAGCAAACAGGCAGAGCATCTCAGGAACGTGTTTTGAGGTCCCTCCAAACACCAGAAAGCTCAGGGTTTCTTTTACTTTGAGGCAGTGGCAGAGGAAGAGTCATGGCCCCCTTAGGAGTGCAGCCCACCAGCATCGGGTCTGCTCGGTAGGTCGGGGAGCTGCAGCGCAGAGGGGAAACCCAACTTTGCACATTTTTGTGTTGATTTGAATCGAAAGTCATGGCTTGATTTCTGTCTCCTGGCATCCAACCACAGCAAATGGGGTGACAGTGGGGCAGACCCTGGTGAACCCATGGTGGCATCAGACCTGCCACGATCCCTGGGCTGCCTGTTTGACATCTGGGGAGGAACAGCCGTCTCCTGCTTCTCAGCTGCTCTTTGGGAACAGACGGATGGGAGGACACAGGGCTGAGCTGCGAGATCCCTATCCCTTGGATAGGGACCACTTCTGCAACAAATAGGCTCACTCGGCGCCAGCTTTGGTCTTCTCCGGGGGAACTTGGCCGGTCTGCTGCCGGGGCCGGGCTGCCTTTGTGCCGCGCTGAGCACGGCCCCGCGTTTCATCTCCCACCCGGCTGGGCTGCCTATGCGGGCTGGGGGAGCGCTCCTCGGGGTCATGTTTGTTATGTTTCCAGGAAGCCCCTCCAGAAAAACATCCTTGAAACACAGAGGTTTCCCTTCTGCCGGCATACAAATGAACCCCAAACAGAGCCCACTTCAAAGCGTCCAGCTAATGAGCCGGTCTCTCCCCCCGCCCCGGTTCCAGGAGGGCCCTAACGATGCTGCGGTATTACAAAGGCGCCAGCTTTGCTTTTTGAGCCTGCTCAGCGGAAAAAAATAGAAGGAGAGGGGGCAGGGAGCAGCGGGAAGCAGGCACGCACATGCCAGCACAGGCGGCCACGGGATGCTCCCCGGTACCCCGGTAGCCACGCCGGGCGGCAGGGCAGCACGGCACGGAGGAGCTGAGCATGAAATGGGGCTGATGCTGCCCTTTGGTGCTGCTTCACAGCCTCAGCGGTGCAGACCCCTACCCCTGCAGGGGGACCAAGGTGGTGGTGGGGGGGCGTGCAGGGCTGGGGGTCTTGGTATTTTTGTTTTTTCCAGGGACAAGGCAGGGTGATGGGGGTAGGGAAGCAGATTAGATGGAGGGAGCACTGCTTGGACCTTGCCCTTGCATTGCAGCGGGCTTTTGTTCTCCTGAGCCAGTCTTTTCAACTTTGCTTGGAGCTGTTGGTGCTGGCTGCGGGGGAGTCAGGGCTTTGGCACTAACCCTGCATCGTTAGCCCCCCCAGGGAGGGACCCCCATCCCTCCTGTTCCTCCTCTCTTCCCCTGGGGTTCAAATCTCCGTTCAACCTAACCCCCCCAGAGTCCCCGGGGGTTTGGCTGTGCTGGGACCAGCATCGCTCCCCTCCCGGCAGCGCTCGGCCCTTGCAGTGGGTACCCCAGGGGGCTCGGGAAGCTCGCACACCCCCGGGAGCTGGGGCTGCAAATGCCGCCCTGAGCCCCCAGCGCAAATCATCCGGCGAAAGCCGGTAGCAGCTGCGGGGATCAGCTAAGAGAAAACAAGAACCGCAGCGACTGTTAGCTGCAAAGCCAAAATGAAGCCCTGAGTCGGGAAACAGGGTTTGCAGTTTTTTGTCCCAAAGTATTTTGAGGAGGAAACAAACCCAGAAATTTTCTTTGGCTTTGTTCAAAAGTTTTCTTCTGTTTCTGACTAGTGAAAAGTAGCGTTTTTCTGATTTTGCTCACAAAAAAAAGAATGTTTTCCTACTTTTATTTTATCCACAGTATTATTTTTGTCTGGTTGAGAAAGCATTTTCTGCCACAGAAATGTAAAACAAACCTAAAAATAACTCCTTCCCGCTCATGAGCCATAAATATTCACTGTGCTCTGCAGGTCCCTGTTCCAGGTGGAAGTTTTTCCCATCCAGCAAGCAGAGAGGACGTTTTCCTCGGGACCAGCTTCCTGCGTGCACCCAGGATTGCCACCGCTACTGGAGAAAGGCTTTTGGTTCAATCTCTTGATCTCAGAGGATTCCTACATCCAAGTTAAGTCATTTCCCAGGGGAACACCCAGCTCTCTTGTGCAGAGCTGACCCGTTATTTTAGGGCTGCCCTACCCCCAGCAATGCTTATTAGCCAGAGGAAAAAAAAATCCTATTTATGAGAACCTTCATGGTTTCGCATCCTCCATGCTGGAGCCTTTCAGATACTTCCATAAGAGAGAACTGCATGGATAATTTTGGATCAAGAGGATCAGGGGTTTCTCTGGACCCTCTCTCCAAGAGTCTTGCATCCCAAGAACCTTCCTTGCAAACCTGCTCGTGCATACAGCTGCACTCCTGCAACACAAACGGTCCACGAACTGATGGTGTTGAGAGCTTCACCTCCAAATTTTCCAGTAGGTCTCAACATCTCTTTCTGCTCTTTACCCAAAGGATGCCCCGAGAGCCAGGGCCTCGATTTGCTGTAAATCAGTGCATGGTGCTCAGCCTCAGGCAGCCCCAGCGCCCTTGGGCGGGTCAGTGTCGAGCAGCAGCGCACGCAGAGAGGAGGAAACTCCTTCCTCCGCGCCGCCAGCATCCCCCATCTCCCCAATATAAATAAATAATTTGCAATCTCAACATATTTCCACCCCCGAGGGCCAGAGCGGTGATGAATACGCCCAGCCAGGCTATTGTTCCACCGCTGGATAATAACAAATCTTCGATTTCTGGCTGGCCGCTAATGCCTTCGCTGATGCTTGGCTGTGTTTAGCCGGGCTGCGGGCGTCCCTCCGGCAGCCCCCCGCGGCGGGGGAAGCCCCTGCGGGCGCGGGGGCAATGAATGGGAGCCGTCAGCCCCTTAGCGAAGTTGTCAATACCGCTGATCAGCTCCGGCATTGATTTCTACCCCTTCCCTCCTTCTCCCTGCCCTCCCACCCGCTGCCGCTCGCTCCCCTCTGTATTTTTCTCTCTTGATCAGGGAATAAATAAATAGGAGCAGCCGGCTCTACGTGCCCAGAGGTGCCTGGGCTTCTGCTGTGCATCAGCTCGGGCGATTGCTGTGGCTCTCGCAGCGTGCCATCAGCTCCAACGCTGGCCAGAGCCCGGCCAAAACCATCACCTCTCCTATGGACCGTGGCCGAGAGCCGAGCATCGCCCAGCCCCACGCCCCGCATCTCCCCCAGGCAGGCACTGCGATGCGAGGAGGGGTCCTGGCATGGGACCAGCGGTGCTGGGCTGGACCAGGGCAGCGAAGGCTTTCCTCTGGCTGACGCATCCCGGGGTCAGCCTCTGGTCCCTGGGATGGGGCTTAACTTGAAGCGGAGCCCCAGAGCATGTCCAGGCTTGGAGGGCTGCTGGAAATCCAGTTTGGTGGTCCCATAGCCACTGCCTGCATCAGGCACTGGAAAATGAGGATCCGGGGTTGGAGACAAGCCCGTGTCTCCCATTGCACCCCATCCCTGGGGGGAAAGCAGAGGGAAGGGGGGAGCCACCTCGCCTCGCCCGCACCGGCTCCGGGATGGATATTCAGCAGCTACGAAGAGGAAAAAACAAACAAACACCCAGACCCCCCTCCTCGTCCCCAACTGCCGATGGAGGAACAAAACCCTGCAGCAAAGGGCCCTCAAGTGAGTAATCTCTCCTTCATATGTGTCCCAGCATCCCTTCGCCATGCGCCGTCCTGGTAGCCACCACTTGAATTAGCACCAAAGGATTATGGGAGGCAGAGTCATTAATCTAGGTGACAAACAGGACTCTGAAGGAATATTTGCACCCCGAAATTGAAAAGATTAGGCCATATTTGTCAAGGATTGGTAGGCTTTATCGCCTCCAGAGCAGATGCTGTTAAATATTCATGAGCTGCATAAGTGGGAGAAGACCTCGCTAGGCCTGATGACTTTCAGAGAGAGGAGGGAAGGGGGGGGACGAGGGCGGGGGGGACACGGTGGCATCGACACGCGACAGTGGCGCGGGTGGGGAAAGGGGACGCTGGGCTGCTCTGCGGAGCGGGGACGTGGCTGGCACCCGGGGGAGGTGGCTGGGAAGGGGCGAGGGGTGGTGGGACCCTGTCCGTCCCTCCCGACGCGGGGTGTTGGGTGCAGCTCATCCACGCCGGGAGCCCCTGGCCCCTGCGCAGGCGGGTTCTGCCTTTCCTGCTCTGCAAGGGGGAGCGGAGCCGGGCAGGAGGATCAAAGGCAGCTGCAAGCTCGGGGGGGTCACTGTCGTCCCCCCGGCCAGCCCTGCCACCAGCCCGGAGGTGGGTAACGAAGGGTCCCCCAAAGGACCGGGCTATGAAGTGAGCTGGGCTTGGTGCTGCGGGACCTGTGGGCCACCGGGCTGGGACGCTGGATGTCCCCATACACGTCCTCCAAGACAGAAAGAGGTTGTGAGGTGGAGATGGAGAGATGCGCAGCGGGTGGGGAGGAAGGACTTCAATAGCGGCGGGAAGATGGAGAGGTGGGGAGAGGAGCTGGATGGGGAACCGGGTGGAAGAACGGGGAGGGGGTAGAGGAAAGCATCCTGGGGAAGGGAAACATGAGAAAAAGCAAGATGATGAAGAGAAGATGGAGGGATGGAGGGATGGTCAGAACAAGACAAAAAATAAAGGAGGAGGAGGAGGAAAGAGAGTAAGGAGGAAAAAAAAATAGAGTAAGTAGAAAAAATGTGCATAGACACGGTCTTCTCCTTCACCTCCTAATCCTTAATTTCCCTCAAGTTTAAAAATGACCTTCCCGAGAGCTGGTGACTCCTGCTGCAGACCCCAGGCTGGCTTACCCCGACGGGGGCGTGGAGGGCTGGGGTCGGCAGACGTCCCGCTGGAAGGACCTCGGCTGCAGAGCAGGTCCGAGGTTCCCACAACCCATCCCCGAACTCCGGCTCGCTGGGATCAAACCCTCCCACGTTAGCTGGAGTTTTCCAAAATGCAAAATAAGGTCCCGGGAAAAAAATGTGGAGTTTCAGGCTTTCCTGAAGAGGCTGGAGGCACGGGAGCCGCCGTCCAGGTCTTTCCCCCTGGCTTTTGGCAAGGAGGTAGGCAGGAACACCAGAGCCACGCGGGAGGGCTGGGGGCTGAGATCTCCCTGTCCCCCCAAGTTTCTCTCTGTATCTTTCATGCACACATGGTTGGGTTGGATCCAATCTGAACCAAAACTCCAAATCTCCAAAAAACAGGGAGAGTTTCAGCAAACCAGAAAGCTTGATTTTCAGCCAGCTGTTTCCCCTCGTGTCAGTCAACTGATAAAGGGAAAAGCCAGGGCTGGCGTTAGGAAAAGCATCGAGTAAGCTGCAAAACCAGCAGAAAAAGACTCCATTGCCAGGCTGGTGGGGTGACAGACACTTAATTTAGTGCAGTCCAGGGATTTTTTTTAATGTTAGTGGAAAATCCTGATTCATCAAAACCCCGATTCTTTGAAAGAACAGGTCAGTCCCAGCAACGTCTCTGCTCAATTTAAAGAAAACCCAAACCAGTAAAACTGAATCAGACGAAATTTTGTACCCGACCTGTTCCAAAAGGAAAAATTGTTTGCTGATGGGTGACCATGAATTTAAATTGTTTGCTGCTCAGGAGGTGATGGGTGACCATGGATTGGGTGCATCTGAACCCTCCTGCACATAGGTGCTGAGCACCCACCCCACCCCCTTTGCTGCACAAGGAACCATTTCCCAGGGTGCTGAGAACAGGCAGGGAAAAAAACCGAGAGAGCTTGAAGATGCTGCATAATCTACTCCCCCAAATCCTCGTTTCCATCTCAACCTTCAAGAGATCTTCGTCAAGTTCTGGCTTCAGTCTCTGAGCGGGAGCCGGCTGCCCAGCTCTCCTCCCTCCCGCTCTTCCCCACGCTCCCCAGGCCCCCACCAGCCTTCGCACAATTTAATGTCTTACAGCTCTGTCCCTATTTGACAAACAGGTGATTTTGCTAATGAGGAATAAATGAGATTCACAGGATGAGAGAAAGGGAACAGCAGCTGTCGTGAGCGCAGGATGTGCTGGCTTTATTAAAATAATATATGGCCACATGCTTAGTATTAGGACTCGCAGTTTGAGAACTCCCATCTCATCCCCCCCGCCTTGGCTGCCCCCCTCCTGCCTCTCGGTCCTCAGCCCCTTCCCTGGAACATTTTCCAATCAGTGAATTACTGGCTGGAGAGCCCGGACCATCCCAGGCCATGCATATGAAATGCATCGTCCTGCACAGCAGCCCTGGTGCGGCTGGGGCTGGGCTGGAAGCGGGGGGGTGTGCACGCGTGTGGGTGTGCACGCGTGTGCATGTGTGGGTGTGCATGCGTGTGTGTGCGCACCTGTGTGTGTGCACGTGTGGATGTGCACGTGTGGAGGGAAGGAGGGGGAAGGGGAAGGGAAGGGGAAGGGAAGGGGAAGGGGAAGGGGAAGGGGAAGGGACGGGGAAGGGAAAGGGAAGGAGAAGGGGAAGGAGAGGGAAGGGGAAGGGGAAGGGAAAGGAAAGGAGAAAGGAAAGGGAAGGAGAAAGGAAAGGGAAGGAGAAGGGAAAGGGAAGGAGAAGGGAAAGGGAAGGAGAAAGGAAAGGGAAGGAGAAGGGAAAGAGAAGGAGAAGGGGAAGGGAAAGGGAAGGGGAAGGGAAAGGGAAGGGGAAGGGAAAGGGAAGGAGAAAGGAAAGGGAAGGAGAAAGGAAAGGGAAGGAGAAAGGAAAGGGAAAGGGAAGGGGAAGGGAAAGGGAAGGAGAAGGGGAAGGGAAAGGGAAGGGGAAGGGGAAGGAGAAGGGGAAGGGAAAGGGAAGGAGAAGGGGAAGGAGAAGGGGAAGGGAAAGGGAAGGAGAAGGGAAAGGGAAAGGGAAGGGGAAGGGAAAGGGAAGGGGAAGGGAAAGGGAAGGGGAAGGATTTTGCTGCTCCAAAGGGGACTGTGATGAATGCTGGCAGCTACTCCTGGAAAAGCGGGTGGTGCACAGACCGTGACGGGCAGAAGAAGGTGTAAAGGCTCATTCAGGCGTGGGGATGTGGCTGGTGGCCCCATCCGGGAGGGAGGTGGGCGCGTGGCTGGAGGATGACTCTGGAAGGAGGTGGAGACCTGTTGGACAGGAGGGAGATGCTCTGGGCTAACTCCAGCATAGGGCACGGGGCAGGACCGCGGCATTCCTGGGGTGGGTGACCCTGGGCAGTGCAGGATCAGCCCCGTGTTGCGGAGCAGCGAGTGGGACAGTCAGTGGGTTGGATTATTTTGGAGGAAAGCTGCAAGGGGGGATTAGATTAATGCAAAGATAAAGCAAGCGGCAATCCCTAGAAAAGGAGGGAGGAGCGGGAGGGAGATTAAAGGAGGAAAATAATCAAAATAAATAGAGGGCAAAGGCAAAGAAATCTCACAGCAAGACAGGAAAGCGGGAGAGAGAGAGGGAGGGAGGAAGGTAGAGCAGAGGGATGGGGAGAGGGGACCGTGGGCGCTGGGCAGAGCGGGGACAGCGGGACACGGAGCCCACTGCACTCTTGCGATACCTCCCTAGCAGCCGGTTTATGACAGCCCAGATGTTACCCCAAACGTGGCAGGCAGAGTAGATATTATTTTTCTGCAGGTTTTTCATGGCTGGGATTGGGTTAATGTCTCTCCACCTAAACTTTTAACAGCTGGGTGGAAGGTGCTTCCTCAGCTAAGCAGGAATACCTGGGCACACTTAGCTAGAAACCAAAATGTGGTCTGCAAGAGACACTTCTGCTGCTGGAGTATCAGGGAAAGCTGCAGTTTTAAAACAGTATTTCTATGCTCCCAGAAGGCCAAGAAAAAAACCAGAGATGTACCGGCAAAAAACCCGACTGGGCAAAAAATCCTACAATCCACCACCCCCTGTATTTTCAAGTGGTTAAAATGAAAACAGAAACCTTTCTTTTTTTGAAAAGAATGGTTTTACAATTGTTCATTAAAAAAATCAATTACTTTCAATGATTCCCCCACTTCTTGGGCAATATTTCAAGGGGATGTGTACACTCTGTCCATGATTTTTATCTGTGCAGTTGGTTCTCATCCCCCAGAAGGAAGCAGCTTGCTTCAGCCCTGGGCTGGAGCCCTCCTGGGGTCAGGCGGTCTGAGCCCCGGCTCTGATTTAATCGGTGCCTGAGCCATTTGCCAACCCGGGGGGCTTTAGCACACACTTCTCTACTGCTGCAGGGTTCCAGCCCAGAGAAATCATCCCTTCCCTCCAGGGCAGGCGAGCAGGGACACGTCTCAGGAGTAGAGGGGTACGGTGAAGAGGAGGGGAGGAAAAAGGAGAAAAGGAAGTGGATGATAATATTTAGTTTTATGATTGTGATGATCTACCGAGGATCTACAACCCAGAGGATTTTTGTCCTATAAACACCCAGCTGATCTTCTCTTTCCAGGCTTGAGCCAGAAAGTAAAGGGATCGCTCTGCCAATATCTCCTCTGCCAGCAAAGCTCAGAGCTGCGGACTCCTCTGCCCCAAACAGCCCATCTCCCCTCCCAGCTCATCGCCCACCCTCTGCTCTGCACATGCGGGGATGCGTTCCTCCGTCTGCTGCCCCAGAAGTTCATCCCCCAAGTCACTGAAAACCAGTGGCAGCAGGAGCAGACTCAGGAGATGCGTGGGTGTAGTGTGCACGCAAGCTCCAGCAGCATCCCCCAGCAGCCCCTCACATCGGTGTCTGGACCATGAACCCTGCTCTACCACGACATGCACCAAACCCCAGATCCGGACACACTTCCCAGCAGCTCTTCCCCATCCCCAGCCCTAACGAAGCACAGACCCCAGCCGGGTTTCAGGGGCTCGGGCAGATGCGCACCCCCTTGCCTGTTTGCTCAGGTGCCCTCCTGCTCCTGCCTGCCCGCGCGGCAGCGGCCCCGGTAACGGGCAGGCAGCAGGCAGGGAGCACCGGCACCGAGTAAACAAGCACTCAGTGAATAATTTACTCAGTGAGTGACAGAAGAATTGCCATTTAACAATTTGCTGGGCAGATACTATTTGACCATTTCTAGAGCTGCTTGAAGAGTACAAATATAACCTCCCTATACATCGGGAGTCATTTATTTGACAAAAGCAGGCTGCAACTCATCAGATAAATTATTGACAGGGGATAATGCAGCCCCGATTAGGGGTGTCACAGCAAAGTCCTCTCGCCATGGAGGCACAGGTCTACGCTTTGGTCCTTGCTATCCTGCTTGGCCCAGATGGACACGGGGCCACCAGAAGGGTTTGGGTGGGACGGTGGCCACATGGCTGCCTTGGCAGCCCAATTGCTTGGAGGGAAGCTGGGCCCCATCTCTCCAGGTCCGCCGGTAATCCCCCGTGTCCCCACATCTCTGGAGGATTAAGCTCCCATATGAATGCTTCTGGGACCCCAGGGAATGAGAGGAAGCATCTCAGCTTCTGCATGGGGGGACACAGGGGGTGGAGGAGGGGACGGGCTCCAGCAGGGAGGTGGGAAGATTCCCCCCCCACGGCTCAGGTTTTGGAACAAAAAGCCGGAGTTACATGAAGAGCATCCCCTGCTGAGGCCCTGGGGCCGGCGCTCCTGTCTCTATTGAGGCAGGCTCTGGCATGCATGGCTCCAGGTGTTCCCACAGCGCAGATTCGGAGCCCAAATCCTCTCCCCTGCATCCTCGCCCGGGGCACCTGAAGCTCAGCAACGTACTGGGGAGCTCTGCGTGGTGTGGAGGAGACCAGGGAGGGGAATCGCCCTCTCCCGCATGCCTGGCGGCTCTGGAGCAGTCCCCTCTAGGTTTGGTGTTGTGCGTAATTTTCAAGAGAAGGACCCAAGGGCTCTGGGATGCAAAGTGCTGCTCGGGACGCCCCGGGAGCCCCTGCAAGCCGGGTGTGTGCAATTCCTGCGGGGCTTCCCACTCCCTCCCCTTCAGTGCCCTGGGCCCTGCCTGAGAGATAGCATATCTGCTTGGAAAGCCCAAACCTGCTGGTTTCACCCCGCTCCCCCATGAGCAAGGACACTGCCATCTGGCAGCGTGTCATCCCAAGCAGGACAGCTGGCAGGGGAAGGGGAACACCAAGGGGGTCCTTGGCACAGATCTGGGCTCTCTCACTCATCCAGGTTGGACAAGGTGTATCGTGGGGCATGGGGGATGCTCAGCCTCATCCCACCACTGTCGCCAGCTGCTGCGTGACATGGGAGTCCCGGGGCTGAGCACCCCTAAGGAGGGGCTGGGCAGCCTTGATGTCCAGCAGTGGTGGTGGCAGCGGCGGTCAAGCAGCACATCTCTGCAGTTTATCTGCTCTCCTTGGCCCAAACCAGCCCATGGCCCAGCTGTGCTCTCCAGCATGAGTTGCCCCTCCCTTGGGGCTGGCTATGATAAGGGCTGTGGGCTGAAGCCACTGAGAAGTTCTGCTTTTGACCAGTCTGCGCCCCAGTTTCCCCAGGGGTTTCCCAGTGCAATGCTACTTCTTGGTTAACTTCTCTGTGCATCCCAGCTGCTGTCCTTGGCTAAACAGAGAATGGGAAATGATTCAAAGACCCAGAAGAAACTACTCACTCTTCTGTGGCGATCAAGAAGTCAAAATTGTCAGGTACCATATAATCAATTAATTATGGAAAATAGAATAATAATTGTGAGGGGGATTTTTTAAAGCTAATTTTTTTTTATTTTAAAAATCAGAACTTGAGGAAACTTGGTGGCAGTGGCTAAAAGTTTGAACTCTCGTGGAAATGAAATTAAAAGCAAGCCTTGCTTTCAATCAGCAGCACCGGAGGGGTCACCGCACCTCCCCCTGCCAGCTCTGCACAGACCCCACTTCATTCCATTACCATTCCACTGAGCGATTAAACGTAGTATTATCTTATTTATTTTGGCTTGCCTCCTTGCTGGTGCCCTGCTGTAAATTGAATGATTGCTGAGTTAGATTAGCAGAAAGCATATGTGGAAATTACCTTTTAATTTCTTAATTACATTGCACTCACCTGCAGCTCAACCTGCCAGTGTAAGGAAAGTGTGAAGTTAATTTCCATTGATATATTATCTGCATTCTTATAAATTAGGACCCTATTAAAAAGGAAGCGTATCAAGAATTCATTGTTCCTAACGAGACTTTGGGACATGGATGGGATCTGCTTGCAGGCTCCAGACATGTCTTACAGAAACTGGGCCGGTTGCAGGTCTGTGGGAAAAGAATGCCTAAACCTGGGCTGCTCCAAGAGACGTCACCACAGCGTGAGTGAGCTTTTCTCCATTTTGTAATGTCAGCAACGGTGCAGGAATAAGAGCCCAAAGCCCAATATTTTCTCAACCCCAGCTTGTTGTTTCTTAGGGATGTTTTAGCAGCAAGTTCTCATCAAGTTGCTTTCGTTGCAGGACTTTGGTCAAGGCTAGAAAAGGCTCTGTGGTGGTTAGGTGGCACCTTCTAAACCCTGTAGCAAATGAATCGGAAATTCTGATTTCTCCCAACATTTCCCTTCCTACCAGGCTGCGTATCAAGGCAAGAATGAAGAAGCCTAAACCTGACCTTTTAAAACTACATCCGTGTCTCTTGGTCCCTCACACCAACCAATGAAGCTCAGAAGCACCAACGAGTCCCGGTGGTGCCCAGGCATACAGGGAGCACCCGTCCATGGGAGCGTGCTGCAAGGTGTCAAGGGTAGAGCTAGATAAGCTCTTCAAGACATGCCTCACCTTTATGCATGCGTCATCGGGGGTCAGCTTGTACCAGTCCCGAGGAGCTCCGAGAGTGGCTTTTTGGCGATCTGTGGTTCTGCACTCCCAGTATCTGCTTTCTGTTTCCTGACACAACAGACTTGCTTTGTTGTCTCTTCTGGAGACTTGATTTCTTTCTTCTTCAATCAAGTTCTGTACTCTGTAATGTTTTTCATGTTCCCTGTATCGAGGAAGGGGAGACAGCAAACTGATTTCCTGTGATAAACCCATTCCTACCGTGAAACAGCTTGGTGAGAGGACCTGTTCGTACACTGCTTGTAGAAAGGCAGATGCTGAAACTACTTTGGGTTGACTTTGTGTCCCAACCTAAGCAAAGCCAGGGTGGCAGAGTGACCTGGCAAGGTAACTGAGCCAGTTGACAGATTTTAACCTGCTGCTGGAGGATAACATGGCAAATCCGCCAGTTCTATTTACAAGATAAGTTCCTCTGAATAGGATCAAATGCAGGAGCAAACTGAGCAATTCATTCAAAGGAATGATTGCTGGGGTCAATCCTTTTATTTCATCTTTATCTTATGTTACAAGCAGAGTTATTCTGGGATCTGTCCCGAGACCTCTCCTGTTTCATATGTTCATCCTGTGCAATATGTGACCTGGAGGATGAGGTGGGATGCTCCTCATCAAGTTTCTGGATGACAGAAAACAGTGGGGTTCATCCTGCTGTAGGGCAGGCAGCCCTTCAGAGGGATCTGGAGAGCCTAGAGAAATGGGCTGGCAGGAAACATGTAGAATTTAACAAGGACAAATGCAAAAGCCTGCCCCTGGGATGGACTAAGATGTTGATAAATAAAAAAGTGAAAGAAAGATGTAGGTAAATAGGCATGCGTTCAGCAGAGAGATGCCAAGATGTTCAGGGAGCTGGAGGGAGGAGAGGCTGAGGAAACTTGGGGTGTTCAGGCTCTTTGTTGAGGTGCATGACAGGAGAGGAGGTGGGTATAAACTGAAGCAGGGGAGGATCTGATGGGATATAAGGAAATAAAATGCACTGTGAGAATAAATGAGCAGTGGAACAGGGGCCAAAGGAGGTCATGGGATCCCTATCCTTGCAGGTTCAAGAACTGGCTGGTGAAATCCCTGAAAAACCCAGTCTGAATTCAGTGTTGGGCTTGCTTTGAACAGGAGGTTGGATTAGAGACCTCCTGATGTCCTGTGCCACCTGAAATATCCTATGATTCGGTGTTGTTGCTGTGCTGCAAGGGGCTGAAATTGTCCCTTGTGCTCTGCCCAGCATGTCAAACATAGACCCAAAGCCTCTCAGAATGGGACTGAATATGAACGGATTTCAGAGCACAGTTCCTGTATTTCTGCTTTAAACCCTGCCAACCACACCAGAAAATCATCAGGAGGTGGCACAGTTCAGTTGCAAACCCAATAAATTTACTTTAGATCTAAAATGTCCAGTAAAATCCAAAGCTAAGACAGAAGATGCCTGATTTTTTTTTCCTCTGCCCAGTGCCTTACCTCACTTGACCACACTGCATTCATTTAAAACGCCTCATTCCCCACTCAGAGGTCACATCACCTATTAATCATGCTGAAGAGCCCCTCAATTATCTGAAACCACGATTACCCCAACCCATTCCGTGTCCCCCGTGACATTTGGATAACTGAGGTTGTTCTGTATTATTATTATTTTTCAATTGTGGTAATTATTGTACATTAAACCATTAGCATTCATTACTCCTACAGTGTGTAATTAGAACAATGGTGGATGGATTGCTACCGACTCTAATGAAGTTTTTATAATTGTAATTTATGGTCGTCAAATTACCTTTCTTAAAAATGAAGCCTAATATTAGCCTCTTAAGTTATGGGGAGGGGGTGGTAATTACTTCTAATTGATGGTTCTTGTTTGCTCTCCGTACAGAGCGATGCCGATCCGGCCCCGCTCCAGCTCTCCACCTCACCAAGGATGGGAGAAGCACCCTCGCAAAGCAACCGCTCGCCGCGCCCCGTCCGACGGCAGCGGTTCGGGCCCGAGCGTGGCGAGGCAGCGCGGCCGGAGCCGCGCCTGGGCTGCCCGGGCTCGGCGCGGCGGCGGCGGCGGCGGCGGCGGCGGCGGCGGCGAAGCTC
>JAYKAV010000489.1:781422-808697 GCA_035582835.1 Phoebastria nigripes | reverse complement strand
CCGAGAAGCCTGAGGCTGAGGGTGGGCACTGAAGGGCGGTTCGACCGGTTAGCTTAGGCTGCCGTTCCGGCTGAAGGGGAGGGGTGTAATCCTGCCCTTTAATTATTATTTTTGTTGTGGTTATGAGTTAAAAATAAGCTGTGCCTTCGCTTCCCAGCGGGGATCTGAGTTTTGCTTTAATTGCCTCTGTTTGAATCAATTTAGGCTCAATTATGCTCCTTCTTAGGTGTAATTGAGATGTTTGTGCCTATCTGTCTGAGGTAGACGCAATCACCCCCTGAAGCACTGCAGAACAGAGGCAGAGGGCGGCGACTTGATCACCTCCCTAATGGCTGGCCCTCGGTCAGCTCAGGAGGAGGATGCCCTCAATCAACTCCTTTCCCCCTGGCCGGGGCACACCAGGGCTAAACCTGAGCAGGGGGGCCCCTAGGCAAGTTAGGAAGCTACAGGTGTTGGCACCTTTTTGGATTACAAAGCTTTGCAATTGGGTCGTGCTAACCTGCCCTGAGAGGTGCCAGCCCCTGGAGAAGACCAATAGAAGAGTCCTCACCACCAGAAGGCTTGAAACTTTAAGCTCCACACCATACAAACATTATCAGGAACGGGTTTTTAAGCAGGTGATTATGGACAACGCTTCCCATATGGATGGGATGGGCAATGATGTCAAACCTCCAAGGTGGAACACCCATCTCCCATCAGGATGTCCTCAAGGTGTAGATACAGGTCTCCTGCTCAGCTGCAGTAGGCAAGTTTTGTTCTAACACATGAGGGACAGGTGAATTTTCACTGCTTGAGAAAACTCCAGTGACAGTTTTAAGATGATTTTTTTCTTAGAACTAGCAAGAGAAGAAAAAAAGAGAGTTGAGGGTTTTTTTTGGGGTGGCGGTGGTGTTTACTTGGGTTGTTTTTTGTTTTGGGGGGGGGTTTGCCTGCAAGAGGACATTTCACTGTCCTTTTCCTGCATTGCTGGGATCTAAGATCAGGCTCATGAAAAAGCAAAAAGCTGATTCTGAGCCCTCTGCTTCGGTTACTTGGATCCATGGTCGTGATTAGAGAACTGGTCAACGGATGGATTTTTCAGAGTTTTAAAAAAATAAATTAAAGCAATTCTCAATTTTTGACTGACCTCCAGGAGGTTCACGTTTTCTCCCTTGAATGTAGCACAAACCCAACACTTACATCTTGGTCTTTTAATAATGCACTAGCTGTTTCTCATCCCCAGCTCTAGCAAAAATGGAAAAATATGGAGTGGAGGAGGATTGCTGAAAAGTGTCACTGGTGAGTAGTGGTTCTTTTGTAAGGGATGGTTGAGGCTTTTCTAACAACCCTATTTTCCAYTTWAAAAAAAAAAAAAAAAAAAAMAAACGTACAAGCTTATGTAGAAGTTTTAAAACCAAGGACTATATTTGCAGGTCTCAGTGTGTAGTTCTTGGCTATGAAACACCACAAGTGCCTCCCTCGTCCAGAGAAGCATGCTGGTGATGGGAGGTTGGGCTGGCCTTTCCCTCCTTCCTCCCGCAAGAATTGTTCTCTCATCATCCAGTTCTGAAGTACATGAAGAAGCAGCGAGGATTGATTAACCTCCCGTGAGCAGCAGCGCTGAGAAGAGTCCGAACACTCAGGTTTCCTTAGGCTGTGAGCCCAAGGACCATCTGGACCATTCAGCTCCGCGCAGTGCCCAACACAGGGTGGGCCTGGCTCTACCTGGGGGCTCCACCACGTCACCCCCAGACACCTCTTGCAACATCTTTGTAGCATCATGCTGCTGCTGCCCTCTGGCTTCAGCGGGCATGTGCTACTGGGCCACCAGCAATTAGGACTACCTGGTCCAGGTCTGCACTTGGCCAGAATTTCATAGAATCATAGAATGCTTCGGGTTGGAAGGGACCTTTAAAGGTCATCTAGTCCAACCCCCCTGCAGTGAGCAGGGACATCTTCAACCAGATCAGGTTGCTCAGAGTCTCGTCCAACCTGACCTTGAATGTTTCCAGGGATGGGGCATCTACCACCTCTCTGGGCAACATGTGCCAGTGTCTCACCACCCTCATCATGAAAAATTTCTTCCTTATATCTAGTATCTAGTCTGAATCTCCCCTCTTTTAGTTTAAAGCCATTCCCCCTTGTCCTGTCGCTACAGGCCCTGCTAAAAAGTCTGTCCCCATCTTTCTTACAAGCCCCCTTTAAGTACTGAAAGGCTGCAATAAGGTCTCCCCGGAGCCTTCTCTTCTCCAGGCTGAACAATCCCAACTCTCTCAGCCTTTCTTCATAGGAGAGGCGTTCCATCCCCCTAATCATTTTTGTGACCCTGCTCCAACAGGTCCGTGTCTTATTTCTTATGGGGGGTGGTGGCCCCGGTTCATACCAGCAGCAGCCACCAAGGTCTCCTCACCATGCAGGCTGAAGAGCCTTCCTTGCCAGCTTGAGCTGGTTGGCCTGAAATAATCCCAGTTGGTTGTCCATGGAGCACCCACCCCATCCCCGATACAGGGCACGGCCGAAAGCCCCCCCTCCCCACGCTACCCAAGCCCCGCACAAAGGCTCTTGCCTTTGAGCTGCTGGCACAGGCCTGGGCGCAGCACTGATTAGATCGCTGTCACCAGGGAACAGGAAGGTTAATTGCCATTCTCTTTGTGTGCCGCTCGGAGAGGAGACCAATTTCAGCTCAGTAGCAACAAAGTGTTGCCTGCTTGCTTTGGATGGGGGCAGGGGGAAAGCAAACCAAAGTGGAAGGCAGGGCGGGAGGGGAGCGGGGGGTGTTGGACAAGCGGGCAGGATTGTGCATGGACTTTGAGCATAGCTGTGTCTTGTCTGGTCTAGCAAAAGAGAAGTGCTTAACAAGTATTAAGAGACACAAATAATTCTCCTTTTCTCCTCTCGCCCATTCTTTTCTCTCTTTCTCTTTGCTTGTAAATCCTGCTTATCGCATCTGAATAGCAGAATGGTTTCACACCGGACCTTTAATCTGGCCCAGAGCAGCCCCCAGAGGGGCAAAGTGGCTGAGGATTACCTTTTATTTTATTTGATTTTTTTTTTTAGCTTTCTTCCACTCCTCCCCTCCCTCGTGTGGTTTTTTTTTTTCCCCTTGCTCTGCATTTGTTCTTGGAAGGAGTGAGGAGCAAAGGCTTAAGGGGGGGAAGGGGAAAAAAGAAGTGTGTAGGGGGTGTTACAAACTTAAGGGGATCTGGATCTATTCAGAGCGACTTGTCCATAGCCTTGCTGCTTTTGTTCGCCTGCCATTCTTTAGCTGATTTCTTCACTCCAGTAAAAGCGCTTTAATTCCCTTGTAGATACCGAGAATCCCTCCTTCTCCTGCTCTCCCCTCCTTCTCCTCCTCCAGCCCTGTGCACCCTCTTTCACTTTCTCAGACTCTTTATCCAGTGTCCTCCTAACCACCAACAAAGCCCAGAAATCGTCAAGTTTTCTTCCAGAAGAATGAAAGCGAGAGGAGCAGGAGGAGCCAGAGGAGATGGGGAGCAGGGTGTGCGTGTGCGCACACGTGCATCTTTACGTGTGTCCACCTGCCCCATGCTGGAGGATTTTTCGGCTCTCCCTGATTTTTCTGATGTGGGTTTTGATCCCAGGAAGCTTTATTCATGGTCTATTCAGCTCCAGGTGTAAGACATATGGCAAAGCCCTTCGGGACAGAAGGGCTGAGGAGTCAGCCAGCGTTGGAGGATGCGGAAGGATCTCGCACCCACGCCCTGGCCGAGGGCTGCCAGAGCTGGTGCTAGCAAGTGGCACCAGGGGACAAGCCAGGAGGTCGGCATGGGCTGGAGACCCCACCACAGACCTGGGGCGGGTGTAGCTGGACCGGTAGAAAGGTCAGCAGAGCAGCATCCCCACCAGCCGCCGGACACTGAGGGAGAGGTTAGTCTTCTCTCACATTTAGCGAGGAGAGACTTGCCCACAGGGGGAACGTCTCAGAGCACCAGGCTATGCATCACCCTCTGACATAGGGAAGGTGCTGACAGCTCGGTGGTGGGAATACCTGCCCGTGCTCTCAGTTGCCAACTCTCTGGGATAAAAATAGCTCCTTTGCCCATGAGTTTGACTCTGAAGCTCAGGCAGCTGTTCAGCTGCACGGCCTTGTGCAGGACCTCGGGGTGCCTGACCAGGAGATGCTCGGCTCCAAGCGACGATGCCAATGCCAGGACAGTCTCTCTCACTACATTTCAGGAAGGAAAATGTCATGACTGAAGATCCAGAATTTCCAAAGGCAATAGGGATTTTGGAGGCTGCCCTTGTTCTAGCCAAAGGTTCAACCATGGCGAATCAAGAACAGCGAGCAGATTGAATCTGCTGGTGTTCAGTGGTTCACTCCACTGAAATGAGTTTATCCATGTGAATTCTTTAGGAGTGATCTCCAAGAACTCACAACTGATTGAGGTAACTGGTTATCAGCCCTCTCTAACTGATAAGAGAAGTTGCCGTGCTGAGCTCTCCACAGAAAGAACAATCTCCCATCCTGGCCAAGGCAAGCTGGTGTACAGCTCTGGTAAGGGTTTGTGGATGCTCCTGCTGCCAGCCGTAGTCCAGGCCCAGCTGGCACTCGTGAAGATAGGAAGCCCAGTAAAGGGGAAGGGATTGGCACCGTCCACCAGTGGGGGTGAGATGCTGCCTGTCTCACCATGGGGAGAAAGAGGTTCTGCACTGGTTTCCAGGGACAGTGAATATATGGCACATGCAACCCACCGCCAAGCTCCCAGTTGGTTTCTCTCTGAGTTGTACTTGTGTCGGATGAAAACCACCATTGTAAACTGGCACTAGATCTGCAAATAGCAAGCCAGTCAACAGGAAAAACATTTGGACCAAACCTGGTGTTTATGAAGCAGTTCTCTGAGCTCCAGCACAGCCTGTGCTGGGATGTCCCTATTCACCTTTTAGTCACTGCTCCCTGCTTCCAGCTCTGCCTGGGGAGCTGGGACCGCATGATGGAGCCAACAAACGGCATCAGAAAAGCCTGGAGAAGGCACAGGGAGAGGAAGAACAGCAGATCGACCTGTAAAGATGTTAGATAGGCTACCACAACATGTGTCTGTTCTGCCCTAGTCCTAGAGGTTATTACTCCGGTAGCAGAAAGGGAGATGTTGCCTTCATGCAGATTGCGAACTGCAGTTGATGAAGCATAGGGAGATATTTCCCAGTACTGGAAATATCTGGCTCTGCTGCAGAAGGTGGTAAATTCCTTCCTTTCCTCCTGTCCCACCTTTCGACTTCAGTGTAAATCAGAGCCTTGGTCTTGCCTGTAATGCTAAATACATTGCACTGAATCAAAGCCATCTTCACGGTGAGAAGATCCTCTGTGCTGTTTTAGCTCTTACCACCATCATGATATTTTGAGCTAAACAGACTGCACCTAGCAAGTGTGTGAGCTAAAAGCACACGTGTGCCTGTTGTCACAGCTCAGCTGAAGAGCCAGTAGCTCCTCAGACTGGAGAGATGAATGCTGAAAGGAGTCAGGTCATCTCAGCTAATTAGCCCAGCTAGTAAACTCAAATTTCTGTGAGACCCAGGAGCCTGCATAGATAGACCTGGAAGAGATCACCAGAGTCTGTGAGGTTGGGATCCTGCTAACACTGACGTTATCCACACAAGAGACCAGAGGCATCTGCAGAACATGAGTTCTGCACGTTCATCTCACCACGGGCTACAAAACACTCATTAAACTCCATCTGCAAACCAACACCTCTGCATTCAGAGACCAAAACCCTTAAATGTTGTGCACTACAAGAAAAGAGCAGGGGACAAGGCCATGTACCTAAAATTAGAGTCTCTCATGGGGGGGTCACATCTTTATTGCATTTGATACCTGATGGAAGAAAACTAAAGCCAACTCATGGGGAGGGAAGGGGGATGCAGAGATGAGCTTTGTCAGGGTCCTGAGGTCACTCATTGCCCTTGATTGCCCTTAATTGCCCTGACCAGCCTCCCCTGGGGCCCCACCCACCTCTGCCCTTGGCCCAGGAGCTCTATTTAAGGGCGGCCCTGTGCCTTTGCCCCCTCCCTGGGCTATGTTGTAGGTGTGCCTGTCTTTGGCTTTGTCTCCTGGATGGACCTTGGACCTACCTTGTGAGCAGCTTGTCTTCTGCCCTGTCTCCTGCCCCTGACCGGACCCCCTGGGCTGACCCTGGGTTCATCCCCTTGCCTTGTCTGGGACTGTTGTAGGACGGTGTTACGAGCACCCTGCACTGGGGTCACTCTCGGCTCCCCTTTGCTGCTCCCTGACGAGCCTCTTCCCCCACCATGAGCAGTGATGAGGGAAGTGATGAAGATTTCCCCCTCCCTGCACACCTTTTGTTTGCTCAGCCTGAGTATGGGTGGCTGTTATCGGTGCTGAGCGTTTCGCAGGCTGGCCCTGCTGGTTTTTGGTGGGAGAGTCCAGGTGTATTTTCCAAGTCTTCCTGGAGCTGGGAAGGTTCGGTATGCCTGGGCATGTGCTTCTTTGCAGAGTAAATTATGGGATCAGGACCTGCTTTTGCAACAGGGTTTGTTCCCACGTTGGCCGGGATTAACTCCCCCCCTTCCCCTCCCAAGCAGTGGGGAACAGGAGAAGCTGAGGCATTTCCTGCAATGACTAATTAGATCCAGCTCCTAACAACAACATGCACCAGAGAAAAGCAAAGCATTAGCCAGGACAAGGTAATGAGGCTGTTCCCCTCCCCAACAATTTCTCCCACTAATCCCAGACAAAGCTCCTAACACTGGACCAAGCTGCCAGGCGGTGTAAATCAGCACTGCTCCACCTCCTTCAGTGAAGCTTTGCTGATTTATAGCAGCTGAAGATTTCTCACCACCAATAATTTACATCTTGAGAAAGAACTAATTTTGTGCGTGTTCATTTCTAATCCTTCTCCGCTTGGGTGCCATGGTGGATACCAGGGCAGAGCTCTTGCTTGGAGGCATGTTAAAGCTGCCACCACCACCACGGAAGGCAGTGCCACTGCTGACAGAGGTAGGCATGAAGGGTGTTGCTGCTGAAGCCCTCCTGCAGCCACTGTGGTGGCACTGGATTAAGCCGCAGGCCAAGCGCACAAGCGGTTTAATAATGCATGATGCGCGCGTTGCCAGCGATGAGTAATTCACGCAGCAGTGTGTGTAGCACAGCTGCTGTCTAAGCACCTGGCCTTCAAAGGGTGAATGAACATTAAGATTGTTCCATAAAAGCCAGTCCAGCAGTTGCAGAGGGGGATGTTTTATGAATGGAGGTGGCAACCTGAACCTAGCACTTTTGCAGCAGTTGGCCAGTAGTGGAAGATGATTTGCGGTATGGTTCACCGAGGTGTTGGCCAAAGGCTGGAGCAGACGGGAGCGTGGTGATGAGGCCTGAGGAATACGGGAGGAGGTTTAGGAACACCCAGGAGCAGAGGGACGTGGAGCATCAACAGGTAATTGGGAAGAATTTCAGAGTGGGAAGACAATCCAGTTTTTCAGCCAGAGTTTCCCGAGGACATGTATCTGGACTTGCTTAGAAGTCAGAAAGGGATGGGCACTACAGCTCCCATCTTCTCTTCTCTCCTTTGAGCCAAAACCATGAGATGTCACAGGTAGCAGGTCAAATGGCAGGCAGGGGTGTGCTGTGGGTCACCCTGGGGCAGCCAGTGCTGCTGCTCACAGACCAGCAGCGTGTAGGTGTGGTTCCATGCACGTAAGCAAGGAGATGGTGACTGCCAAACGGGGATGGTCAAAGATCATACTTGGTGTGCAGGCGCTCAAGACCAGATGAAATGATGGACCAGATGAAATCTCCAGAGAAAGTGGTTTAGCAGCTCCCTATATGCTGAATGCTGATCAACCCCTGGCCAACAGGTGAAATCCAGCCTGCTGGGTTGTCCTCTCTGGTGCCTTCACCTCTTCCTCCAGAGCCTTGCAGCTCCACCCTTATCTGCCGGTCCCAGTGACAGGGAGATTACCTTTGTCTCATCTCGTAACTGGACACGGACCCAGCACAACAGGGGACCTGACGCTTCAGCCTTGGCACGGATGCTTCCAGACAAGGGCTGCATGTTCTAGTGTGTCCCCACAGCGTCTCCAGAACAGGCTTGGTAACTTCTTCCAGATCAATTCCCCACCCTGGGCTTGCAGCCAGGAGAGGGGTTTGAGATCAGCATCGGGACCCCAAGAGTCAAGTGAGGCCAAAAAAACCCCTATCTTGACTTGCAAGAAGCAATCCTGCTCTGCAGCAGCTGAGCCCCAAGTCTTTAAGAGTACAAGCTTCTCCGCAGTGATACCTACGTCCCTGCAGTGTGCCTTGTGTTTTGCAATGCCCTCAGTGTCTTCATCCAGAGTGCAGGCCTTGTTTGAGAGGGAAAATACAGCCCAGAGAAGTAATGCTGAGCGTGAGTGTACTTTTTACACAAAATCCACTCCTCCCCACCAGCCACCACTACCCTCTTGGCTGCTCTGGTGCAGGCACGTTGGTGAAAGAAAACGCTTCTCCCACGTTTCCTCCCTCCCATGGGAATTTCACCCCTCCTCCTCTTGGGATGCATCACCCAGCCTCTTTGGAGCACAAGCTGGGGAAGGCGCAGGGAGGAACAGGGGAGGGAGAGGAGGAGCTGGAGATGTTTGCTAGCAAATAAAGGGCTGTGTGCTTAAACACTCTTCCTCTGCCTATCCCCACCCCGCAGCGTTTGCTCAGCAAACACCGCTAATTCACCAGCTTTCCAACGTTTGATTCAGTCTGCAAAAGCAAACCTCGTATCCCACGTCCCCAGTGGCCTCCTCTTCCCCCCTCCTTCCCCCCAAGATGTGCTGCTCAGCACCAGCCCTCTGCTCTTCCCCACGTCGCCTGCTCTTCCCTTCCACCCCCAAAACCTGGGAGCTGGTTATAATCAGGCTGAGGAGCACATGGTGGGCAGTGATGCAGCGGCCTCCTGTGCAGCAAAGCTCTCCTGCTGTGCTGCCAGCCCTCATAAACATGTGGGAAAACACAAGCCTGGACAGTGTTTTCCTGGGATGTCCCCCATGCCCAGACACTAGGCTCAAGCCAGCTGATAAGGGGTGAGCACAACCCCCACAGGCTTCATGCAGGTTTGGTTATGAGAAGGGTCATGAGCCAGGTTACGTGGAGGTGGAAGAGGGAAAGCTGGTGTGGGGGAGAGGCAGTGATGGTTGTTTATCCCGTGGAGAAAGGCAAGAGGTTTTGCAGAGGACGGGGGGAACTGCAGCCCTGATTGCACAAGGGGGTCAGCACCTCCTTTGCTTTTGACTGGTTATTTGTAACCCGTACCTCTCGTAAGGACAGGGCTTAGACCCTGTGCCTGCTCTGGCCACAGCAGTGGGAAACAGTTTTCTTACTTGACTTGAAGGTGCCCAGTAAAGGAGTTGCTGGTTTAAGTTATCAAACTACCAGGCACAAGAAAACACGTTCATCCAGGCATTGTCTTGTATAGGAGAGTCATCAGCTACTAGGGTATAGTACAGTAGGGAGACGCAATAGCATGGTTGTGGAGAGATCAATACATCTAACAGGGAACACTCAGGCACCAAAATGCTTCAACAACTCCAGAATGTTGAGTTTGAGTCAGAGTATAACATCCTTTTCATTTTGGCATAGCAGTGAGAATATTCTGCTGAAATTGTCATTCATTTCTGCTTGCGGCTTGGCCAGGAGTTTGGCAAGACTTTCCTTTTGGAAACTTGTTTTATCAGTCGTGCTGACCAGCAGCGCTGAGGTAAGGAGATACCGGGACTGTCTGGCTCCAGGTGTGCTTGGACAAGAGACTTGAAGAGCCATGGTGGTCTTGCCAGATAGCTCACACCCAGGTGCTGTGTCTTCACTGTGTTTCTTCTCCTGATCACGCTTGAAGCCAGTGTTGTAAAACCGTGCACAGAGCTTTTCCTTCTCCTGCTCAGCCTCTGATCTAACTTAGTACGGGGAAACACTGATTCAGAGCCAGGACCAAACCCAGGGGAGGCTTGGCTTGCTTGGTTTGGGTTTGCTTTGCATTGTGGCTTTTGTCATGGCTGTTAGGAGAGCTGCAGTTCTTGGCCTCGCTCCGCTGGCCTTCGTCCTGGCAGGACCTCATCCTATGGGCATCCGGACGTCCATCACCCATGCTTGAGCCGCAAGCATGCGGGTGCTAAAGGCCACAGCAGGTCCCTGCTGCACTCCTGGAAAAGGAGACTGGCTCGGGAAAGCAATTCTCTCCGCTCGCCTGTCTGCATGGGAAGCATCCCCCTGTCACTTAAAACCAGCCCCGGAGCTCAGGCTGTGACATATGCTCCCTTCTCGCCTCCTCTCCCGCCCGCCTTTCATCACAGGTCCTCACAGGAGGCCCATTAAACACTTAGCTGACCTTGGACCTCTGCCCGCGACAGCTGCCCATGAGCGTGGGCAGGAGCGTGCTTCCACCGCGCTGTGCCCGCCGGAGCTGTCACCGGTGATTTACCACCCTGCGACCACGATGCCGTGTGGGGAGCCAGCACCGCTTGGGTGGGGAGGGAGGGAGGGAGAGCCGGGGTGGCACGGCGATGCCACAGGGCAGCGGCAGGCTGCTCTGCGTATCTGCTGGCCAAGCTGCCCCTCTTAATGCCCCTCTGGGTTCAACCCTGGGTCTTAATTTTCCAGCTGACTACACTCGTTTCTAGCGGGAGTGAGAGGGGAGATGCAGATTAAAACAGTCACAGCCTCTGGCGCTATGTCTGTGGCTGAAGGACGCATAACAACTGGGATGGGCTATTTTTCCCCCTTCTCATGCTGTCCTGATGGGACCAACCCTACTGTGGAGGCACTTCGTCTGGTGAAAGGGTGGTGTGTCCCAGCCGCAGGCTTTTGAGTGAGGTTTGTGGACACAGCTGGGCTGGTTTCGCATCAGGAACCAGAGCCGTGCCCCTCAGACCATCCCATACGCGCTGCTGTCCAGGACAGCATCCTTTGGGTATGGCAGTAAGCCCTTGTCATTCTAGTTCTTGATTTTACACCCTGAATCTGAGCCATCGCCCCACCATATCCTGCTCAGCCTTTCAGATTACCTGGCCTTATCTCTAAAAAACAAATTTTCCATGACAACTTATAAAAGATCTTCCATGGTCTTAACAGAACCTGATGACCCCCTCCTGCCCCATCTCTGGGGTCTTCTCCACTGCTGGACCAGAAATCCCCAGAGCAGGTCCTGTCCCCAAGCTACCTCCAGCGTTTCTCAGGGCTGTCCCGGGATGTTCTTTTTATCTTGAGTTTGCAATGTGAAACGTTGAGGTTTAGGCTATTCCTTGGGAGGAGAAGCAAACAAGAGCTGCCTCTGTCAGACTGTTGGAAGAGAAGAAGCCATATGAAAGAAGGTAAGGGTGGAAAGTCCCAAAAGGTGCTTCAGCTGCACCACCAGCAGAAGGTGGCAATGGCAAGCCGCAGAGCTGCATCCCTCTTTTCTCCCAGCTATATTTGGGGAGAACCTTAGGGAAAAAGGGTATTAAAGCATTTCTAGCTGTACCACCCCGTTCATCACATCGCCATAGTCAGAAAGAGAAGTCTTTACCACCCATGCTTCTCTCAGGTCACATTTGGTAGTAATGAGGTTTTTGTGGGAGCCTGGTACCATATACAGTGAGTTACCAAAAGAAGGAGACATTGCTGCTCTGTGTCCCAGGGGAAATGAGTATGTATGTGGGCAAGGATGGAAAATGTGAATCTCTCTGCCAGGTGCAGGGCGGCTGCTCAGGGAACCTCTTCAAGGGATGAGAACGTTTTCCCTACAGACAAGCTGTAGGCACCTGTTAAATTAGAGCAACCTCCCCCCAGTGAACCTATTTTCCTACCCTGTAATGGTGAGCAAATGCTCATCTGAAGCTTGGGTATCCCCTGTAACGCGCTTGCACCTTTTTACTCAACCCAGCATGTAGAAATGCCCCAGGGAGACTTTTACCATGTTGTCCCCACCCCGAGGGGAGAAGTCCCCGAGACCCCAGTTTCTGTCGCCCATCAGACCTCACCTTCCCCTCGTGCCTGGAGGTCAGGAGTGGCTGCAGGGGAGGGTGTGTTTGCAGCCATGGTGGCTGCAGTCTGGGATTTCTTTGCACCCAGAAGATAGCCAAGCTGTGATTTTTCAGAAATAACCTTTGATTTTGAATGCATTTATGAGCAAGGCAGTTCAAAGGCAGCTCGCCTGCAGCAGGCAGGCTTGCACCACTCCTACAGTATCTCTGTTGGACACAGCAGAACTTGGGGACATGAAACTGAGGATCTAAAACACGGCATGCCTTTGAAAAATCTTCACTTGGAGACTTTGCTTGACATAGTGAGGAACAAAAAAGGATTTGGAGTTGCGCAGGGGCATGGAAGGAGCAAGATATGAAGGAGAAATGCTGCTCCTGACGCTGCCAGTGCCTTGACTCTGAAATAAATGCCCCGATAGGCGCTGGCTGAGGCCTGCTGGCTTGTTTCTCTGCTTAGCCACAAAAACCCATCACTGTCTGCTTGGCTTGGCTTGGCAAAGGACCATCCTTCGAGGTTTTGTCTTCGTTCCTACTGACGGATTTCTTGTTGTGGAAAGCTCTTCAGAACCAGACCTGCTTCAGCTGTAGCTGGGAGGTGCCGGTGGAGCGGTGGGACAGGCAGGTACGACCCGCCGTGGGAAACCTCTGCTGCGACCTCACCGTTGTCGTTGCAGAGATGGAGCACTCTGCTCTTGGTGGCTGGTGCTGGAGATGCATCGCTGAAGCTGCCCAGAGCCTGGGCATCTCCTGGGGGAGGCAGGGGGAGGATGGAGCCTGTGCGTGAGCAGAGAGAAGCAGGGCTGGTGCTATGGTACCCGCTGCCGGGAGCATCCTGGAGCAGGCTGAGATGGCCTTTTTGCACCAGCTCCCATACGTGGGTGCTGAGCACACCCTGTGTTGGTCACCTCCTCGGCTGGGAGAGGCCAGGAGAAGAGCTGTCCTGGCCCCAGCTGTGCCTCTGAAGTGTGCTGCCCTGCAGAAGGAGTCCTCCTGCTTTGTATTATTATTTCCCCCCCTCTTTAAATTCATCTCCCTCTGCCATCCGGGGCTGTCCCTGCTGGAAAATTACTCTCACAAAAGCTCCCTCAGCAGTAATTACCTAAATGGGGGGAAGGGAGGGGAGATCCATTTAGAATCCACTTCATTGCGGGATTAGCTAATTAATTAACGGTTTCACTGACAACTCGAAGGGGAAGAGTGTGTTAAATAGGAAGGCTTCGGAGCTTGATTTATGTGATCTGACACCCACGGTCTCTCCGCCAACTTGCCATCCTGCCTTCCCCTGGCCGTGGGGTCCTGCTCGCCGCCTCTCTGGGGATGCTGTGGGGACGGTGCCTGCCCGGGGCTGCCAGAAGGCTGGGGCACGTGTGCCTGTGCGTGGGGAGACAATGCGGAGGTGGATGGGAGCACGGCGTTATTAGCTGGCAGATGAAGCTGGGCTTGGAGGGGGCTGTGGCCACCGAGCTGGCAGGGCCACCCATCTGCCTGGCTCTGGCACAAAGAGCCAGGGAGGAGGAGGAGGGTCCTGCTCTGCGCCCCCCCCGTCCCACCCTCTGTCGCAGGGGGAAGGAGGTTGTGCAAAGTTGGATCTGAGCCGCCTCCGCCTTGTCGCCCTCCACCTCCAAGCTCTGCCTGTGGCGACTGCGGTGGGTCCGTGGGTGGGTGGGTGGGGGTGGGATGGGGTGCGGGGTATGTGGCCCCTGACTATGAATGAAGCTGCTGAGAGGCCCAGTAGCCCCAACCGGCGGATTAGTCCTCTCCTCTGCCACAGGCTGCCTGTGTAGCCCTGGGCATGTCTCTCAGCCCCGCAGTGCCTCCCTTCCCTGCCCATCACCTGGTGTGGTCCCTTGGCTCCGCACCTGCAGACCTGCAAGTACCTTGGGAAGCGTCCTGGGCACCAAACCTGACTGCACATCCCCAAACCTGCTCCTCACAGAGCTGGCACCGGTGCTGACCCCACCCCAGCCTCCCTTCGGGGACTGATCCTCATTGCCCGGTGGCTGGGGAAGACCCCAGACTGCACCAGGGGTGGGGTTGGCCAGGATGGCTGTGCAGAGGAGAGGACCAGCACGGCCCCATCCACACGTGGCCATGCCCAGCCCAACGGGGACAGGGAGCCTGGGGGATACAGGCTGCCCGGTAGAAAGCTGGCAGCGCTGCCTGGTCCAGGATACCCCATGCCACAGCTGGAATGAGTTTGTTGGGTCTCGGATGGGAGTAGCTGCACTGACGTGGAGTGGGCTCCCAGCAGCAGGAGGATGGTGACCTCAGCTCCCCCCTCAAGCATCCTTTGCTTTGCCTGTGCTCTGTCCACCTTCCCCTCTGTTTTTTTGTGGAGGTGGGGGTTCCTGGAGCAGATCAGGGTTCTGCCCACCACCCAAATTCAGCCCCCGCTGCCTGGTGCCTCTCACTCACACCAGCATCTTGAGGGACAACCAGCTGTGTATTTGGATGGGAAAAAAGAAAACTCAAAAGTTTCCAGCTGGATTTGTTAATTTGAGCCAAAGGTTAAGACATGTATTGAAAAAAACATGCTTTTTCGGGTTAATTTGCATTTGTTTGTTTGTTTGCATTCTGCAAAGACTGTAATTCCCTTTGGAGGGAACAAAACTGCCAAGTTTCACGCCTTCGCTGGAGGTGAAAATTTCTCACGTTGGTTGCAAACCCATGGATTGGTTTGGGGAGAGATAGGAGGGAGGAGAGCAGCAGGGCCGGGTTTCCTTCCACTTTCATCTGCTTCTGCACGGATGAAGGGGAAATACTGATTAACAGTTGCACTGGAGCTGCCCATCCTTCGTGGAAAACTGGCGGGTGCCAGAGGGATGTGGCAGGGGACAAGGTGGGATGTCCAGAGCGATTGCCCCAGGGCTTGGCCATGGGATGGGCACGGGGAACCTCGTGGGCAGGTAGCTGGGCTCATCCCAACCTCTCTGCCCCGCTGCGGTGCAGGGCTGGAGGGATGCTCCTGCCCACACCCTGCCGGCACTTGGCCCCGACCCCCCCGGCGCTGCCCAAAACCTCTCACCATTGACTTTGATGATTGTTTCAGCCACTTGAACGCCGGAGGCAGGGAGCAGGTTAAACCTAAATAAATGTTAAATCCCAAATAAATAAATAAATAAAGGTGGTTCTGGGGTGGGGTGCGCCCGTGTCTGGCAGGCCTGCTCTCCCCCATGTGTGTCCCCCCCCCAGCACTCTGATTGCTTTTTTTGATGGCTTCTAAATAGAGGCGCCCGATCGCATCTGGGAGGAAAATGAAACAGATTTCATTTTTCACACGCGGCACAATGGCCGTGCTGACAAAAGAGGAAGGCGGCCCATTGTCCCGCTCTGCATCTTCACATCCTACCTCTGTCCCCCGAATTAACCCCTTTCACCTCCGCCTTTGTGGCAACACCACTTCGGAGCCGCCGAACAAAGGCGGCAGAAAGCCCTCACCATGTACCGGGGGGGGGGGCGGCAGTAGGGGGGCAGCGGGCTGAGGCACGTTGGTGTCCCTCATCTTGCTCCCCGGGCCGGCGGTGGCCGTCCCTGTCCCCTTCCCATCAGTCACTGGCCAAGCAGGACCTTCTCCGTCAGGTCCTACCTGCGTCCCTGGCGGCGAGGGCTGAGGAGGGGGCATTTCTTGCCCCCGCACCTCCTCTTCCACCAGGACGTGGGGTTTGCAGCAGCAGGATCAGACCCAGGGAGCAGCTTCACCCCAGGAGCCCCGGAGGAGCAGGATGCCTTCAGCAGCATCGTGGCCCCGGCCGTGCCACCCAGTTGTACGGCTCCTGGCCCCCCGCGAGGGTCCTGCAGCACCCTGTGCCCCCCCTCTGCTCCCCGGGGCTGGGGCCTGCTAGACCAAGACCCAGAGCTTTGGTGGCCCCATTAACCATGGCCTCCTTTTGCACATTAAGGGTTCATTGGGCTTTTTTTATTTCTCCCATAGCTTTTTATTACCAACTCCGGGATGATTTGGTTTATCACGCTTAGATCCCAGCCGTGCAAAAATACAAAGCTAAGGGGGAAAAAAGAGCAAAGTGCTTTTGAGCAAAGCTCAGAAGCTTTTGGGATTTGCTCAGGCCAGTTTTGATCTGAGCCTGGTGCCTTCATGGAGAGCGCAGGAGGACCGGGCGGCTGCTGAAGCCAGGACCGAGTTGCACGCCAGCACAGGGCTGCAGCACAGCTTGGACAGCAGAGTCTTAAGTCCATGGGAAAGTGATTTCAGAGATTTCAGCATTTCTTGGAGCTGGGGGAAATCTTGGGATTTCTCTCCCCGGCACATTGGTTTATCTCCTCGAGGTCTCATTTCGGGGAGGATGCTGTATTTTGTTTCGCCTGATCGTTTTGACTCCCGCGCTCACATCTATCTGACAAGCCATTCTGTTCAAAGACGACACTGCTGCGATGAAGCCCGTGATAATTTCCTCCCTCCCTGCAATCAATGCCCTTTCGCGCAAAGGCTGCCTTCAGCTGCAGCGGTATTTTTAGATGGAAAAAAAAAAAAAATCACACCCGGAGAATTGTTTTTCCCTTTCCGAGCTCAGTCTTCGCAACAGGCCCCCGGCATGCTGTGGTCAGCCGCTCATCGTGGGGCCCCGCGGCTATTTGCTGCCGCCTTGGGCTTCCCCGGCTGGGATGTCCACTTGCATTTGAGTAGGACGGGGAGAAGGATCAGGCCAGGCAGATATTTTGGGGGGGGTTTTGCTAGCAGTGGGATTTCCTTTCCCCAACCAGAAGGTCACCATGTGCATTGCAGAGCGGACAAGGACCTGGCCAGCCGATGTCCCCGGTGGTACCCCGGGCCGCGCGGTCCCTCTCCCTCTCGGCGGCTGCCTCGTGCAGTTCCCGACTGCAGCATCCCTTTAAATAGCAAGGGACTGCACTCCCACCCGGGGCCTGCAGAAGGTTAGATAAGAGAATACAAACCACAATGCTTGCCCTTTTTTTTTTTTTTTTTATCTTTCCTTTTTTATTATCTTCTTATGGCTTTAGAATTATCTTCACAGACACTACATGAATTTAGTCAGGGCAGGTAAGGTCACGCACAGACACAGTTGCTCATATTTATGTATATTCACCAGGCAAAGGAGATAAATGGGAAAACAGGCGTAGAGGGGGACGGGGAGGGGAGGCAGGCGGGGGGGGAGGACGGATGCATCAACCCCAGCGTAGGATGGGGAGGGGCAGCAAGTGGGCCTGGGCATCGGGGCCATGGCTAAGGTGGGGTTGAGCAGGGTACCGTGGCGTGCGCTGGAGGGGCAGCTGGCCAACAGCCAGGAGGAGGAAGAACAGCGCCTGGGCAATGGCAAGGCCATTTCTCGTGCTGTGATGTTAGAGCCTGTGATGGGAGGGTGGGCAGGATTTCCTGCAAGGCTGGTGGAAAATCACCCTGGAAAGTCTTGGGGTTTGGTCAAGCCCTATCTTCTGCACGTTTGTGACCATAGGAGTCAAGCCAGCAACCTCATGGGTGGGCTCGTAAAGCAGGTCTCAGCTAGTTCAGGCTTTGATAGCTCACTTAAGACACCGAAAAGTTAGGTGAGATGATTCCAACTCCTGGTCCTTGGCACAGAAGGCAGTGCTGTGTTGGGTGATGTGTCCAGGTTCTGGCTTCTAGGTCAGACGACATCATGGAGAGATGGAGGTGATCATAGCATGGAGAGGTGGAGATGACCACATCATGGTGAGGTGGGTACCCTGTGGCCTCACGCTGGCTGTGGCTGGAAGGTGAGTCATGGCAGAAGGGTGTGAGCAGTGGTGAGCTCCAGTGCTTGGTCAGGGAGCACAGAGTGGGAGCTGACGGTGCGAGTGCTGCTCCACGCTGAAGTGTGGTAGACCCAGGGCATGGGACGCCCAAGCTGGGGTTTGCCAGGTGATGAGATCGAGCTGGGCACCCTCCCCAGTGATGCGGGGATGGGATACCAGGGGTTGCTGCAGCCTGGGAACCAGCTGGGATGGTGCGAGCACAGAGCCAGCTGGAAGTTCCTTCATCCTGAACTGCACCTTGCGTTTCCCGGGGGCATGGAGCAGCACCTTCTCCCTGCTGCCCTACCCAGGGCAGGCTGGGGGGAGCTGGGGGGTGGCCTCGGAGCCCAGAGCACCAGGGCAGAGCTCCTGCAGCAACGGGTCCCCTTCTGCGGGAAGCCCCATCGCTGCCGGGCGTGCAGGAGAACGAGCAGCCTCCAGCCCGAGCAATTACAACCTCGTGTGTGGCAGAAGGGACCTCGCACACACGGGCAGGGAGGCAGATGACATTTGTAGAGCTGCTGAGATGACCAAAACACTGACCTGAGCTCAAAGCGACCCGGTACCCATTCAGCCGCTGCTTGCAGAGTGAGAGACCTAAAGGGCTGCTGAAATCAGGGTCAGCTTGTCCAACCCTTCATCATGCCGGGTGGCACCTACCCACGCGCACCTTCTCATCGTGAGCTGTGGGCTCACCCACCCCCCCGTGTCCACGAGCATCCCGAGGGCTGAGCATCATCTATGTCCTGCAGGCAAATCTTCCCATGGGCTCCAAGCTGCGAGCCCACAGACCAGGAGGCGTTGGGCCAGAGCCAAAGAAACACAGCAACAAGGGTGATTTTGCAAAGGTCTCTCTCCCTTGTAGAGACCTGGGTGGGAGGGGAGGCACAGGGCAGGGACAGGGGGCAGGGGGCCGGGGCTGGGCACCAAACTGTTAATGGCAGGAGCCTTTCTGGGAAGCTGGGTACCAGAGCAGGGTGTGATGCTATTTCAAGGAAAATATATAATGCACCTAAAGAAATTGTACAGAAATTGCAAACAAAGCATGCACAGGAGGATATAAAATACCGAGTACAAGGGCACCCACCGATTATAACTTGATTTAAAACCACTTAATTCACTAAATAATAAATGCAGATTTACCAGAGGTGTCAGGACTAAAAGCATGCCTAACAATGCGTTTATTTAATAACTGTTTGCTCTCCATGTCAGGGCACTGTGTCTAGAAAACACACGCAGCAAACAAAAGGCTGCGATTTTTTTTCTTTTTCCCAAGGCCTAGTATATCTAGGGAAAAAAAAAAAAAACTGAGAAAGAGAAGTCAGAAATGATCCAGCCAAGATGAAACCTGGCTACCCTTTACCCAGGGAAATAGGAAACCCCGACGGGAAGTGGGAAGCAGAACAAATCAACTGAGCACGCTAATTCTCTGCTGGTGTATGAAGATGCGAAGGAAGGAGGAAGAGGTGCTGGTTTAAACGAAGCCTTCCTAAGTGAGCACCAGCCAGGGGAAACGGTCGCAGAAACGGCTCCTCGCTTCGCAGATGGGAAGATGATTTGTAATATCGGATCAGATGCGTTTTTGCCCAGGAAAGCTGAAGGAGCTGCACGCTCTGCTGATGACTTGTAGCTGCTGTTGGGATGGTGTGAAGTTAAACAAGTGCTTTGCTGGACTGGTTGGTCCCCCGCGGTGTTTTGAGGAGTAATTTTTAGTGGTCTGGGGGACCACGGACTTTTATTGGCTCTGCATTGGCAAGATTTGGACTGCCACCCACCAGGATTTGGGGAAAACAGAACTGGGGGCTTGGTGTTGACCTAGCAGAGTATTTCGCCAACACACCCAAGCTGAAGGAAGGTCTCAGGGTCTTTGGGGGGTTCAGCTCCACCCAGGGAAGCCCCATGCTACCAGCGATGTCCTGGGCTCTGGGTTTTTAGCCATTAAACAAGAACGTGGATCATTCTACGTATTGCATGATTTTTCAGCTCAGTGCCATGGGGTGCTGAGCCCAGGTCCTTGGAGAAATGTACAGACCAGATTCCACCACTTGCCAACCTGTAATTTAGCCCACAGAAAATAATAAAAGGCCAAGAAGACCTTGTACAGGAAGACCTGTCTTCTGCAAAGCTTGCTGAGAGGCATTTGCTGCAGCTTCACATCCATGTGTCTTAGTAAAATCAAAGCAAGCAACTCCCCCACCATGACCACCACCAACAAGCTCATTTGAACCATCATTTTCCCTCTACTGAGCATCCATGAATATTTTGAAGTCTTTGAACCTGACCAGGAGGTGAACCAAAATGTTCAGCCCTGCTGATGGTCCTACGTGGGGACGCGCTCTGGAAAGGGCTGATTTCCCCCCAAAAGCCTCCTCCTGGCCTCTCCCTCCTTGCCTTCTGCTCCATGCCCAGCCCTGATCAGCATGGTGTGCGAAATTCAGGCTCATTGCCTTCTACATCCTCCTTTTTTGGTCTTTATATATAAATTTGGTCGCTATCCCCACTGCCACCACACCGGTGAACATGAGCTGCTCCTTGCCCAGGTCTTCCTCCCCCAGGTCTAGCCTCATGGCTCCCTGAGGTTCACACAGGGCAGTTTTCAACAGCTCCCCAGGTTCCCCAAGCACTTACTGTGCAAGTTGATGTTGACAAGGGTGTCAGGCTTTGCAAAAATAGCCCCGTGTTGATGTTAGCAGGTGGTGCCCACTTCTGTGGGCAAAACGTGAAGGACCTGGCAGGCCTATGACGGGACTGGCAAGCCTGAGTCAGTGGGTGACTCTGCTTTGCTCATCTGAAGGGGGCTCAGCATTGAAGTAGGCTGTGCCAGGGCAGAAGAAGGTATATTAATGAATTTTACCGTAGCCTTTGAAAAGTCTAAGGCTGGTTTGTTGTTTACCCCATGAGATATTCCATGTGCAGGGCGTGCGTCTCCAAAGCCATCTTTGCCCCTTGCTTTGGGAAAAACAGCACATGCGAAAGCTTTGTTTCCCGTAGCACCTTTCTGCTGAGTGTGGTGTTGACATAAAACCTCAGGGCTGGAGGAATCTGTCACGCAACTCTGGTGTGCAAATGTGGAAGCTGGGGGGACGGCCCCTCAAGGAGCAGAGGAGCTGTGAATGAGCCAAGCCGGTGGGATGCTTTGCTGGGTGACCCTCCGCTCTGCCCGGCTCTGTCTCTGGTGATGCTGGAGGGATGCAGCGTGACATGATAAGCGGAGACGCTTTGCTTTTAAGTGGCTAAAGCCAGGGAAAATGAATCTCTAAAGTCAAATCTTAACATGGCAGGGCTCCCTGGCAGCACGTGGGTTTCTCCAGGCCCACCCTTTTCCTTCCTGCGGAAATGCTGCTCCAACGGGGCTGGCAGCGTTCACACCGCTCCCAGCACGCCCGAGCGCTGCACATTTGGCCGAGGGGCACGGGGGGTCCGGCACATCCCTCACTGATGCCCCCCCAGGGTGTCCATCACCCCGGGGAGCTGCCCCTTCTCTGATGAGGACAGCCCCTGCCCTCCGTGACGGTATCAGCCCTCTCCATCCATAGCGCTGGGGTTCGGGGAGAGGAAAGAGAAGCCCACGTTTCTTTCAGCTCTTTCTTAGTGATGCACATCCCTGAAAAGCCGGTTATCTTCCCCAAATCCTGTGCCTGTCAGGGCAGCGACGCACAAAGAGCCCCCAACCCCTTCCAGCGCCGCATCCAACCCACTGCGGAGGTCTCTGCTGGGCTCCTCTTCCTTATTCCTCCCCCCGCCTCCCCCACCACTGTCTCCCAGCCTTATCTTCTGTTGTCTTCTTGTGGAAGAAGAGATAAAAGTAATTCTTATGGATGCTTCTCCAGCGAAGGCTTGCCTCCTTCCCCCCTCGCCTCCCCCAGCATCTCCCTGCTCCATCCAGATAAAGGGTGAGGACCAAGCACATGTCATTTTCTTTGTGCAAAATCAATATTCAGCAAAGTTTATCTGTCCGACATAGCAGGAAGCGCTAATTTCATCCGCGTCAATTACTTTGATGAACGCTCATACTGTTCAGGGTGCGAGAACAAGATAAAAGAATTACTGAAATAAAAAGCATACACCCGCAAACGCGCCCCCCCCCCGCTCTCCCCCACCCCAAATCGCCCCTCCCGGGGTCATGTGGTGCAGAGCGGGGCTGGGGGCGGCTGCCGAAGCCGTGGAGCGAGGGTCTGGAATGCCAGCAGAGATGCCTGGGCAGCGCGTGCAGCCTGCCTCTACAGGAATGAGCCCGATTTGGGTGAAAAAAGCCATGGGTTGGGTTGGGTGAGAAGTCAGAGCCCCCCCTGCTCTGGGTGCACGGGCATCGCTCGGCAGCAGGCACATCCCGCAGGGGCTTGCATGTTTGCATGGCCTTTTTTTGATGTGCAGAGAGGAGGTCACGGGCACATCCAAGGTTTTCCGACATGCTGCTTTCCCCTGGTGACGGTCTCAAAGCAGAGAGCAGCAAGGTGCCCCCGTGCCTCGTCACACCCGGCTGGACCCGAGCACGGTGACAGAAATGCCAGGGCAAGTCACAGGGCAGAGCGCGGGTGGGATGGATGGATGGATGGATGGATGGATGGATGGATGGATGGCAGCCCACTTCAAGGCTTGGAGATCCACCTGGAGAGGGTAAAAGCTGTCGCTGAGATTACCCAGGACAAAAACTGACTCTGACGCTGCTGCACATGAGAAATGACCCCAGGGGAGTAAGATGAGCCCCTTCTGCCCAAAGCCACCGGCTCCTCTAGCCGCTGCCTCAGCCTCTATGCATGAAATGGTGCGTAACAATTTTATAGTATTGCTACCGCAGAACTGAATAAGCAGATCTCAGGGCCCAAGTCTTTAATTAACCAGCCAGGCTCGATTTTTCCAGCAGGGCTGAAAGCACACCCACGCTGTCACGCCGACAGCATGGCCCAGACCTCGGAGACATCAGCTCTCCCCCGCCTCTGCAAAGCCTGCCTGCTCGTGCCTGCGGGTGCCAGCCTGGCCCTGCCACTTGTGTCCCCAAACCCGGGGTGGCAGGAGGGGTTGAGCCCCAGTACCCCCTGGGCTCGGGGCTCAGTCCTTGGAGGATGAGGTCGTTGGTTTTTCTTAGTTTCTAGAAACTCATCCCATTATCACTGGGCTTCGTTGGACCTCCACAGCAAGCCCCCTTCTCCTTCCATCCCAAGCTTGGTGGGAATGGTTCCGGGTCGAGCTGAGTGTGATCCCCCCCATCTCCACATGCTCAGCAGCCCTGGCAGGAACAAATGGCTCTTTCAAATATCTCTGATGTCGTCCGTCCCAGGCAATTTGTCAGCCTGGCACTCCCCTCCCAGCCCTTGGGCATATGGGGGCACTGAGCAGCACGAGCTCTGCCGCGGGAGTCCCGGGAGGGGTGGGAGTTTTCCATGTGGATGCCTCAGGTTGCTGTCTCAGGAGACAAAAGCTGGCACAGCTCTGGGGAAAGTCTCATCCTTGGTTAGAGCCGTCTGATTTTGCCCCATTTTCTTTTGGGAGGCATCGCCCTCCTTGCCAGGAGCAGCCGTCCCGGGGCGGGCAGACCTTGCCCCACCGGGCAATCTGGCAGCAAAGCCTCCCCTCCCCAAAGTACCCACAAGCCTAAAGCAGATAAAAGCCAGGAGGGGGGGGCAGTTCTGCTCCAAAATCACTGTGCTCTACAAAGCCTTGATATATATTAAGTCACGTGAGGCATAAAGAGATCCTAGAAAATCCCAAATGCCCGGGGTCGGATGAGGATGGACGCACGAGGGACAGGCTGGACCCAGCTCCCTGTGTGCTGCAAGGGGACGGGCAGATGCTGGGGGTGGGGGTCCCATGGGATGCAGCCGAAGCTCATGCCAAGGCTGGGGGGTACCCAGAGGTGCAGGGCCATGCCCCCCCTGCCAGGCCCCAGCTCCCGAGGGAGGTGGTGTTCGCTGGGGGGTTGCTGATGGCCGCCCTTGCAGCCAGGTGACCCTTTGGGCACCTTGCAAGCGGTGGAGGAAAATGTGGCTTAAGCAAAAATGCTGCCTGTACATGTGCAGGGGGCTGGGAACGTGCACTGGAGCGATTTCCACAGCTCAGCTCGGCAGCGGGAATTTGTTAAGTCACGGCAATTTGCCAGCTCGTGGTGGTGTGATCAAGAGGCTGTCCCCATTTCCTAGCCGCCTGCGTGCGTCCCCGCCATGCCAAGGCTCCCGGAGCACCGCGCTGGCACCTGCAGCGGCAGGATTGCCCCTCGCCCGCGCCGCGGGGCATTTCTAGCCCTGCTCAGTGTTAAAGCAGATCTATTTGGTCCAATCTGAAGAGCACAAGTGTCCCCCCAGCCCATGTGTCGGAGCGGCTGTGGTCCCCCCGCTCGCACCCCGTGCCCGGCTGGGCACAGCTCTGCCCGGTACCCACCCCAGGGAGGATGCTCTGTACTGGGGCAGGCGGGGACGCCCCCAAATGAGGCTTTTGGGGAGCAATCTGAACTGGTGGCATCTCAGAAGCAGGGGGACGGTACCTGGGCTGGCAAGGGACGGGGAAGCCCTGGCTCACCTGGCTGGCAGCCGGGCACCCCTCTGCTCGGGGGGGCTGGGGATGCCTCTCTCTCCACTGGCTACAGGGGGAGCCAAGACATCGAGCTAAGCCGAGATGCGCATTTTATCCACGGATGAAGGTAGGCAAGGCATATGGTGATGATGTGCTCCCAGGGGGACCTGCTGGTGGGTTTGGGGACAGCTGGGGCAAAGCTGCTAAATCCACAAGATTTTTTTTGGGTGAAGCTGGAGGTGCTGCATCTCAGCGCCCTGGGGGTGTCTCCGTCGCGGCAGATGCCTCCATCTCTTCACCCTTGCTGGAGCGGGTAACGCAGCCAGGCGCTCGCCTGTCCCGCCCCAGCCCACCTTTTGCCCCCGTGTCCTGTCCCCACCGTGGCAGGAGGACGTCCCCGTCACCGACTCTTGCTGCCTGGGGGTATTCAGCACAGGAGCGGGATCGCTGGTGACAGCGAGGGGTCCCAAAGTCACCTGTGGGGTGGCCAGAGGAAATATAACCCAGCCGTGGGGCAGGATCCTGACCTCCTGTCCCCCCCGACCTCCCTCATCATCCTCCAGCCCGACCCAGCAGGTCTCCATGTCGGTACCGAGCGTCAGCATGTTTTGCGCAGCAAAAAGAGACCCAAAAGAGATGAACCGAACTAAGAACAAGTTGCGCAAATGACAAAGCCCTTACGACCGACACAATTAGCGCAGGATGCTGTCCTCGCCAAAAAGCAAACCAACCAACAACCAGAGGCAAACACACAAGCCACAGCCTTAGAAAGTGCCCAGTGAAGAATGATTTAATTTTGGAGATAATTCTGAATCATGTAATTATTTGCTTGTTGGGGTTTTTTTTGTCTTTCTTAAATTAGATGTTAACAGCACTTCGAGGGTCTTACTGCTAGTGCCAAACAAAAAAAGTCTGTCTAATTAGTAATACTTTCTTTGGGAAGAATAATCCTTTTCCGTTATTATTTGGAACAAGCAGACTCGGGCTGTGTGCGTATGTGTGTGTAAGTGTGTGCGAGAGGGAGAGACCAACCTGCCAGCTGAATTATGCAACTAAATATTTCAAGGCGGCTGTCAGGACACAAGGCTCCGATTCAAGCGCGCGCATGAGCGTGGGCTTAGCTTTAATCGAGGCTGGCTGGGCGCTGGGAGCTGCCTGAGCTTACTGCTGATGTGTCCCCAGAAAGTCTTCATCACCCCAATGGGGTGAGGAGGAATGGGGCTGTGCTGGCTCGGGACGAAGCCCCGCCGAGGAGGGAGGCATCGGGGCAGGATACGTCCCCCGGCTCCGAGCCTGCCCCATCCCCCCAGCCCCCCACTCCCTCCCCGCTCTCTCCCGGAGAACACAAAGCTGAGACTTGGATTATCTTCATTTCCATATGGAGAGCGATGTAAGCCCGTTCAATGCATGGCCGGTCATTTTGTTCACAACTTTACAGCAAGCGGGAGCAAAACCCGCTGGGGAAATCAACTATTCAGCTCCTCTCACCTTGTGCGCACACGCCTGGATCAGGCAATGCAGGAGCCTGGCTAAAATAGAGCTGCCTCCCTGGGCTGGCTCTGACCACCCTGGGTCTCCTGGTGCCTTTTTGGGTTGAACTCCACCCTGGGGAAGCCACCTGCGCCCCGGTGGGGGACAGATGTCAGCGCCGGGGCCAGCGTTTCCCGGCGAGGGGTGGCATCACCCCGAGATGCTGCTGCCCTCCCTGCCCCTTGGCTGCATCCCAGCCCAGGGCAGACCCCGGCCCCTGTCCCCCCCTCCACGGCCTGGCAGCCCTGAGCTGCTCCACGCCTGTCCCCACCCGTGTCCCCTGCGATGTCCCTGCCATGTCCCCGCTCCTCCTGACCTGCAGCCCCCTCTGCCGTTCGCTGCTCCCGCCTCGCCCCGGCCGCATCCCGCAGGATGCATCCTGCAGGGAGCACATGCCCCCACCCCGCCCCGCACCGCTCCAGCAGCCCTGGGTGCTCCTGGGTGCTGTGTCCCCTCTGTCCCCACTGTGTCCCCTCCATCCCTCCTGTGTCCCCTCTGTCCCCGCTTTTCCTCGAGGGATGCAGGCGTTCCATGGGTCCCCAGTGCTCCCTCCCTGCGGCCAACATCCCTCTCGCAGAGCCGGTGCGTTGGCACCCAGCACAGAGCTGCTCCTTTCTTGGGCCCGCAGTGTGAGGAGGGGAATCGAAGGAGCCAAACTCCAAAGAATTCAACCCAAAATGCCGCCTCCCTCTCCCTCTTGTCCTCTTTGCGGAAAGGAGGTGAGCTGAGGCAGCAGGGATCAGCCGGGGCGTTGGGCAGCCCCTGCCTGGCTGTGGGGATGCTGGGGGCACAAATGGGGCTCTGCGGGGAGGCCCTGCCCCCCCCTCCTCCGGGGCAGACCCCACTCTGGCTCAGGACATTGTCCCTGGTCCCTGGCATGAAGCTCCCGAGCGGCTTGGCCACAGAAGGGGTTGGGGTTCCAGCCCCAAAGGACACCGGGAAGGGCGTTTGCCGGCCGGGTGAGGAGCCTTGACATTTCTCTGCCACAAGATTTTGTATCAGGCACTAAGGCCTCATTAACAGCTGCAGGATAATTGCATGTGCTCCGGGGGGGCAGGCGCAGACCCCTGGCCGCAGCCTGCCCAGCCGTGCCGGGGAGCATGGGGCCATCCCCAGGACCCCTCTGCTTCCCTCTTGCCGGCCTCGAAACCCTGCTCCCCTCCCTGGCTTTTCAGCTGTTGTCTTAGACACCCAAACCGGAGCCCGAACACCTTCCAGGCCGATTGCTGAGCCTGGCTTCGGCAGGGCTGAAGCTGGCGACGCGTGCATCGCCCCTTCCAGCTCTATTTGCCATGGAGGTGATGGGCTTGGAGGCAAGAGGCTGCTGCAATGCCAGTGCATGCAGAGAGCTGGCAGAAGCGCGGCGGAACACCACGCTATCCACCAGAGAAGCCAAACATAGCAGCAGCCCCGACCCCCGAAGGCCGGGAGCCCCCCCAGCAGCACGCCGCAGGCACCCTCGCAGGGAGAAAAGCCCGGCAGCCGCAGGCGGGGGCCCGCAGCCCGGGCCGGGCAAAGCCCCCGGCACCGCGGCGCAGCCGCCCGCGTTTGTCGGTGAGCGGCACTCCGCCGCCCGCCCC
>JAYKAV010000489.1:618128-781392 GCA_035582835.1 Phoebastria nigripes | reverse complement strand
GGAGCCGCGGGAGCGCGGCCCCAGCTGCTCCCGCCCGGCCCGGGAGCGGGCACCGCCCGGCCCGGCCGGGGCGCGGTTTCCTTCTCCTGTTATTTTTTTCCTTCCTTCCTTCCCCCCCCTTCTTTTTTCCTTCTTTTTTTCTTCTCTTTTTCCTCTTTTTTCCTTCTTTTTTCCGTCTTCTTTTTTCCTTTCTTTTCTTTTTCTTCTTTTTTCCTTCTTTTTTTCCATCTTCTTTTTTTCTTCCCTTTTTCTTCTTTTCCCCTTCTTTTTTCCGTCTTCTTTTTTTCTTTCCTTTATTCTTTTCCCTTCTTTTTTCCTTCTTTTTTCTTTCTTTTTTCTACTTTTTTCCCTTCTTTTTTCCTTCTTTTTTTTTCTTCCCTTTTTCTTCTTTTTTCCCTTCTTTTTTCTTTCCTTTTTCTTCCTTTTTCGCTTCTTTTTTCCTTCTTTTTTTCTCTTTTTTTTCTTCTTTTTGCCTTCTTTTTTCTTCTTTTTTTCCTTCTTTTTTTCCTTCTTCTTTTTCTCTTCTTCTTTTTTCCGTCTTTTTTCTTCTTTTTTTTTCCTTCTTTTTTTCTTCTTTTTTCCTTCTTTTTTCCTCCTTCTTTTCCTTCTTTTTTTCTTCTTTTTTCCTTCTTTTTTCTTCTTTTTTCTTTCTTTCTTCCCTTCTTTTTCTTTCCTTCTTTTTTTTCCTTCAGTTTTTCCTTTTTTCCTTCTTTTTTCCTTTTTTTCTTCTTCTTTTTTTTCTTCTTCTTTTTTTTCCTTCTTTTTTTCGTCTTTTTTCTTTCCTCCTCCTCCTCCTTTTTTTTCCCTTTCCCATCCCTTTCCCCATTCCCCCTTCCACACTGCTCTCCCCTGGTGTCAATGCGGCACGGGTGATAGGACACGGTAATAGATCTGCCTCGGCCACACTCCACAATAGCTCTCAGACAGTCTATTAGTCAGCAATTGTCTGCCAGGCAGCCTGGCCCGGCCCGTGTGCCGCAGCTGATAATGGCAAAGAACAAAGATGGCAGCTGCTTTGTAGAGGAACAGATTTGTGGCAAATCGAGATAAAATAAAGAGGAAGGAGAAGGGAGTGTAAGGGGAAAAAAAAATACGTATAAAAAGGGGGAAAGGAGGGAAGAGGAGAAAGCGGCGGGGGCCGGGGAGGGAGGAGGAAGGACGCTGTGTGCGAGCTGTCAGGCTGCAGGAGCATCGCCCGCTCTGATCTGGTGCGGTCACGGAGAGGGGGAGAAGGAAAGACACCACGAGAGAAATAGAAATGCTGGCGTACATGAAAAAAAATCGTTTTCAGGCTTCTGGTGTCAGAGGTGGAGATAAGCACAGACACGGAGGCTATCAGGAGGCGGGGCTGGGGGATAAGGTCTCTGGCTGTGTATCTCTGCCTGTATCTTGGGGGGGGTGTCCCCACGAGGAGCGGGGCGATGCCCGGGCAGCAAGGATGGCGGCGTGTGGGGCACGCCAGCGCTGCCTTTGCTTCCCGATGTCCGTGCAGCTGGCAGGGCGAGGGGGCAGCCCCAGCAGCACTTGGCCCCTTTTGGGTACGGACGGGGGGGGTGACCATCCCACCAAGCATCCCTCCTGCGGGATGGGATGCAGGAGGGTAACCCAGCGCTGCCAGGGGGGCAAAGGGAGGGGGGCATTCCTGGGGACTGCTTACACAGCTCCACCCGGCTGCAAATAGAGATGGGGCTGAGAGCGACTCGTGTGTCTGCTTTCCTGGCTCCCGAGGGTTTGCACCCAGGGGATGCATGCAAGGCTTTGCATGCAGGAATTGCATGCAAGGGTTTGCAAGCATGAGTGTGCGTGCAGGACTCTGCACACACCGATTTGCATGTGAAGGTTTACGTGCAGGAGTTTGCATGCCCAGGTTTGCATGCATGCAGCATGAGCGTGCACGCAGGCATCTGCCAACCCAACTTTGCTGAGACACCTGAGCTCCTTGCAGCCACCGCAATGGCTGTCAGCTCCTCCAGGAGCTGGCGACTGCTGCTCTCCCTCTCAAATCTGGCCCATGGCTGTGGGACTAAGGGAAACGCAGTGTCCGCTGGAGGCGAGGGTCGGTGGCTTGAGGCTGGCCTGGCTCTGCCGCCAGCGAGGGGTGGCTGAGCCCAGTGACCACAGTCACACCCGTGATGCTCAAGGACTGCTGCTTATCATTCTGAGCAAAGGGTGGATCAAAATCAATCACAAAAAAGAAATTAAAAGGTGGATGTTATAATTAAAATCCGATTTTTTGCTGAAGCTGGATTTTTTTAATTTAAATGAATTACATTTTGCCTTAAAAACTTAATCGAATTAAAATTAAAGTTAACATTATGGTAAACCTACGTTAAAGCCTAAATTTAGTGTAATCTATTCACATTTAAATTAAATATATATACACAATTTTATATACATATATATAAAGATAGCTGTACATATTTGCTGTTGAAGTTTTAAAGAAAGTTATGTTACCGAACCACCGAAAGTCAGCTGCTAAGTACTTAAAGCCCGAATTGCCGGAGTGGTTCTTGCTAATAGCATCCTATGTGCAAAGAGAGTTTTTATTGCATTTTTGGTTTTCTCAAGTGGCGCAGCTCAAAGACTGGTTTGTCCAAGTTGGGAGAGTAATTAGGAGGTTGAAGGCAGGAAAACGTGGTTTTGTCTTCCCGCTTCTGCAGGATAAACCCACGTGAGAGGTGAGGTTTGCTGGGGGGCAACCGGTTCAGGTCCCTCACTGCAGACAACACCTCCAGTCTTCCAAGAGTCTATTTAAAAGGGAAAACTAATGTTTAGGAAATGCAAGACATTTTTCTTACATATTCAGCTTATTTAAGGTTTTGTTAACATATAAAAAAGAATTGTAAAGTGCTGTTTTCATACATGTTTAATTGAATTCCGCTTCCCATCTAACTAGTGCTTGATCTGATGGAAAAATTAATAATCACCCATGTGATCCCTTCCGCTGTCAGTGTTTGGGGAGGAAATCCCGGGGCTCCCGTGGTCACCTGGCACCGAGCACGTGGGGGCGGCCAGAGCCGGGCGCAGCCGTCGCGGTGCCGGTGGGACCCCAGGGGAGCGCTGCCCTGCGTGGGGTGAACCTGGCGGGGCGATGCGGGGCTGTGCTTGGAGACGTAACCGCGTTGACCCATCCCAACGCCAATGGATGCTGAATTTCCCCATCCCGCTGGCTTTCCCAGCATCCCAGCATCCCAGCCTGGTGATGAAGGCTCCCTCCACACCTTAGACATCATCCCTGGAGCATCCTGAGCTGCCGTTTCGGATGGAGCCCGGTCGTTCCCACGTTAGCTGGAGGGAATAGCCTGGTCGCTGCTGCTGGGGATGCCGACGCCGGGAATGGAGCGGGTGGTGTGAAAGTCCCCGGCTAACGGCAGCATCGTGCTTGCCCATCGCCTTCCCTCCCGCCTCGTCCCTGCTTTGTCCCGGGAGCCTCCCCCAGGGCCCAGCTCCGGGTTAGTTCAAGTCTAGCCTATTTAGATAACCTTCTGGTGGTCTATAGAGAGCCGAATATCCCTGCTGGAGGATCTCACTACAAATGAGCCAATCCGCCTAATCTCCTTATCGTTGTAGGCCTCAGCCTCGGGGCCTGGTTATCTATATGGATAAAAGAAAAGGGACACTGCACAGCACCTATCCCAGCAGAGACCCCTCCCCTTTAATCCTGCCAGGGTTGTTTCTCCCTTTATGCCCTATTGCAAATCCCCAGCGAGAAGCCCCCGGCCCCCCCACGCCCCGCTCCCCTCCCTTCACGCCTGAGCAGGGAGGCAGAAAGGATGCGAGAGGGCTGAGCAGCGCCGGGATGCTCTTATCACCAGCACCTGGAGTGGGAAAGCGGGGCTGGGGGGCACAAATCCCCCCGGCCCCGGCCGGGAGGGAGGCTTAGAGGGGCTGGGGGCTGCTCCCGTGCCCCTCCGGAGCTCCCCGCCTGATAAGTACCTTAATCATGCCGGGCCAGGAGTCCCCCGGGGCGCGGGCTAAGCCCTGCGCATTCCTGCCGCACACAATTAGGGCTCTTTCTCCCTCCCCTTTTACATTTTTCCCTCGCTTCCATTCCTGCCCTCCACCCTTTCACCTTTGCCTTAGCCCCGAGCCCCTGCTTGGCCCCCAGCGCACCCCCCACCCATCCCCATTTCTTTCCAAGCCCCTTCCCCCGCCCCGATTTCCCTCTTTATCCATTTTTTTTTGTCCCCCTCCACCCTTTCCCCTCTCCTTCCCCCATCCCATCTTCTCCCCTCCCCAGTTCGCATCCCTCCAGCCCTCGCGCCGCTTTCCCCCTTTTCCCTCTCGGTTTGCTCTTTGTCAGGCTGGTCTCCAGCCCTCAGCCTGCCTCTAATTTCTGATTAATATGTTCTTAGCCAAGGAAAAGCGCGAGAGAGAAAGAGAGCGGGAGAGAAAAGAAGGAATCTTCTAAATAAATCATTTAGTCATGTGAGGAGCTAATCTCCAAGTGACGGCCTGTGTTTATCTAGTTTTTAGCAGTGCATGTTAAATAGTGATATGGGACTAATTTTTTTTTCCGCTGGAGCTGCTGTGAAGGGATTTTTAACTTCATTTCCCAGAAAGAAAAATGGTGAAAGCAGAGATAAGGCCCCCGAGCAGCTCTGCCCCTGAACCGTTAGCCAGTGCAATTAAACAAGACGCCGCAGAAAGGGCAGCCGAGCCCAGGTTGCCAATTACTGGCGCCTTCCCCCCGCGCCAGGCACCGGCGCGCTGGGGTAAGCGTCCCCGGGACCCCCCCGGGCCACCTCTCCCCCCTCCCGCCTCCCCCTCTTGCAGGGGCCCTGCTGCCCTCTGCCACCCGCCCGCTGCCTGGCCTTGCTCTGCTCACTCAGCTCGGGCTGCCGCTCCCCCGGGCGCCTGCAGGACCTGGTGGCATCCCCAGCGGGGTCTGGGGCCAGCTGGGGTTGGCTTGGGCTTGGCTTGGCTTGGGTAAGAGCCCAGCCCGGCGACGGAAACCTCTCGTTTGGCAATGAAGAGGGCAAATGTTTCCCCTGGAAAATGACCAAACCCAAGTATTTTCACTTTTCTGGGGAAAAATACTTTTTTCGCTCTGCACTGGGCCCTTTGACAAATCTGACCTGCATTTTGAGCTCTTTCTGGATCCTCCCCCTCAAGACATGAGCATACGCATCTTTTTCAACATACATATATTATTCCCTGAATATTTTTTCACCTTTTCTTATTACTTTACCTCCGGGGCTCACGGAACAGTTACACCTTCCCGGGGGCACATCATCTTGCTGCAATCCCTTGCAAACCCCTCACCCTTCGGCTCATTTTCCAGAGAGGCAAAATTGTTCCCGTTTGGTCCCGTCTCCCTCCTCCCAGCAAGTGGCCCCACTCCCACCCTCACCCTGGTGCTTCACAAACCCTTCCCTTTTTCCTACCTCTTTTTGGGGGAAAAAGTGGACAGGTTGGGGATGCTCAGCGACTATTTCTCTCTGCTGTAGATAAGGGAGGGAGATGGCAGGGAACCCTCCAGGGCAGGGAGTAGGGGATGGATGGGAAGGTAGATAGTGGGGAAAGGAGGGTGGAAGCCATCGCTGCAGCTCAACTTCTTGAAGAAGACCTCTCCTCCTTGCAACAGCTTCTCCAGATGTTCTCCAGCCCCCGAAACCCAGCCGCTCCCTGGGCAGTTGGAGGAAAGTATTAAAAAAAAAATTATAATTTTTAATGCTCCAGGCAGCTCCCATCGTAAGGGGCTTTCCCCTGGAGCCCAGGAAAACCCCCAGGAGCCACCCAGACCTTCTCCCCGGACCACGTCGGAGCCTCCCGGGTTGGTGGATAATGAGTGGGCAGGAGAGGCAGCTAATTTCCGCCGAGAGCTTGGAGGGGGAGCCCGCAAGCGATTGCAATTAAGCCCTGAGCATTAAAAACACGGTAATAAGGGGCTACGTTGAGGGGAGGCAGAGCGGTAATTTAAATGATAGCCAGCTCAAATATGGAACGTCTAAATGTTCTCTCAGAGAGATTTATATGTGCGCGGGCCTACCTCACTCATTTATTTCGTTAACTAGCTCCTTATTGGTATATCTGCCCGCTCTGCCTGTGGGAAGACGGGCGTAAGGAGGGATGCTCGTGCCGGGTGCGTGGTGGGCTGGGGGCTTCCTTTGGGGTGGGCAGCATCCCTGTGTGCGCATCCTGCTGAGCCCCGAAAACTCGGTGCACCCCAGTAAGGGTTGGGCAATGCTTTCCATCCACTTCCCACATGGGGAAACTGAGGAAGGGGGATGCTGAGCAATTTGCCCCCCGATGGGCCTGCAGCTCATTGATGCAACCGGAGCCCAAAATATTTGAGCGGTGAGGGAGGGGTTTGGGTCTGGGAGGGTCCCGGCACAGAGAGGGCCTGTGGGCAGCTGCCCTCAGATGTGGCCTCGCCGGTGAGATGGGCTGCCCTGCCTTTGGCTGCAGCCAACAGCTTCCCACCCTGGGGGGGAGAATCAATTAAAACAAAAGCCAGATTTGTCCACGAGGTAGGAAAAAGGGAAGGGTTTGTGAAGCACCAGGGTGAGGGTGGGAGTGGGGCCACTTGCTGGAAGGAGGGAGATGGGACCAAACCAGAACAGTTTTGCCTCTCTGGAAAATGAGCCAAAGGATGAGGGGTTTGCAAGGGATTGCAGCAAGATGTTGCGACCCTGTTCAGCGAGCCAGGAGGTAAAGTAATGAGAAAAGGTGAAAATCCTTGGGACAGCAAACCCTCCTCATCCTCCTGCGGCAGGGATGGAGGGCTAGCGGAAAGGATGGACCCCCAAAATGCTGGAATGGGAATATTTTGCAGGGAAAGAAAAGTGCCAACACCAAAATCCTCCCTCCCCTCGCTGGCTCATCCACCCTTTGGGAGGGTGGTGGCGTGGGGACCCCTTCCCTCCCGGCCCCCCACTGCCCCCCAGCTGCTCCCCCTCCGGAGCATCCCTCGGGCGGGCGGCTGGGAACAGCTGTCAGAGAGCTGAGATCTAATGGCTGCCTGGAGAGCAGTTAGTGGATAATTAATATTTGCAGCACAGAGCTGTGATTGCTCTACATCTTCCTCCTGACAGCGGCGCGGGGAGGCAGCCCGCGCCGGCCAGGCTGGGAGGGATCCCAAGCCTGGGGCTCGGTGCCCAGCAAGCAAGCAGGGAGCTCGACCGGTCCCGTCACCCAAAATACTTGGAGATCCTTAGCCGTGCATGGGAGAGGGTTCATAAAACGCCCCTGGATGCAGAAAAAGTGTGTCAAGACATGGGTGTATTAGTGAGGCCAGCGGGGCTCGGCCTCTCCATCCCACGGCAGCACCAGCGCCCAAGCATCCCTCAGCCCTGCCCTGGAAAAAAACCCCTCAGAGAGCTTCGTGGGTGTGAAAATGCTCCTCCTCTTCACTCACTCATTTTTTGTCTTTGCAGAAAGGGCAAAAAAACGTAAGTAGAAAAGTGCCTCCAAGCTCCCTTGCAAAAAAAATTGGCTAGTTCTCTTCCCTGCCCTGAGGATAGGCAGGACGGGGATGCTCTGGGCACCCAAAAGCCTTGGGGAGGGGGGTGAATAGGAGAAGCGGGGATCCCCCCGCACTGCCCGGGCCTCTGCACGTAGCTCCTGTTGCAATGCCACGGCGGAGCCTGGCTGCGCAGCTGCTAGAGAAGACGAAGAAAAGCTCCTGGGTTTTATAAAGCGAGAGGCAGGCCAGCGCTGAGCAAGCCCGGTCCCCGGGGAGGGGGCAGGACTGCCTGCGTCCGGGGGGAGCCCCCCACCTACAGCAAAGCCCCATCACAGACAAGCCGTGGTGGGAAGCGGCGGGAGGCTGCTGGTGCTGGGGGCTCTGCTGGGCTCTCCTGCTGGCACGGAGAAGGGCAAGGGGGGACCGAGGTCAACAGAGACAGGAGCGAAGAGGGGGGGATCCCTGGCCCCGAGCAGGGGGCTGAGCAGACCTTGCATGAAGCCGTCGGGGAGATGCTCCAAAGCAACGGGGCCCATTTGGGAAGGAGTACCCGCCTGGAGCGCTCGGCCACGGCCAGCTGAGCTCTGCCCGCCTTCGGGCAGACCCAGCCGGGCTTTGACCTTGGGCTGAGCTCACGGCTGAGCCCAGAGCGCTCCTGCTTGCCAGCCGGCTGACAAATCCCCTCCCAGGCTCCCAGGAGCAGGAAGGCACCAGCCCACGGTCCGGCCAAGCCGTGGCTCCAGGCAGCCCCATCCCAGCCACCAAACCCCTCCGAGGGAGCAGCATCCTGACCACAGACGTCAGGACCCTCAAACCTGCCCTGAAAAAATAAGGAGGAAAGGCAAAAAAAAAAAAGCCTCCACGCAGCAGCAGGGACTCTGTTATCCTTCTTTATTAGTGTTGTTTTCCTAGGTTTTTTTGGCGAGGAGCAAATCAAGCCGTCTCTGGCTGCGAGCGGGTTTGCTGCAGCTCATGGCATGCAGTTAATTCCCTGAACTGTTTAATTTAACAGCCTCTGAGCGTGCAGACAGAACACTGTCACTTGGCTCTTCGGAGAGCGGCCTCGGGACCCAGCCAATAAAGGAAAAACGCAAATACTGTACTTGGGAGAGGCTCAAATCCTGCTCAATTCCCGCTCCCTCTGCCGGCAGCGGCTCCCGGGGCCGCAAAACCCCACCGGGGGCGGCGAAGCCAAACGAAGCGTGCCGGGAGCGAGCTGGAGCGAGCCCACTACCCTTGGGGGGTGCTTGGTGAGGGGCATCTCCCTTGGCTGAGCTTCTTGCCGGCTGTTTTCAGGGGCTGGGAGGGGAAAGGCGGCCGGTGCAGCGTGCTCCATCCCCATCCCCATCCCGTGCCTTCATCCCTCCCGAAATGCCAGTGCGGGGTCTGTTCTCAGCATCACCATCAGCGGCTTTGCATGGGTGTCTCTGTGCCTCGGTTTCCCCATTGGCATGGCTGCCACGGGGATGAACACGGAGGAAAAGCCCGGCACCGAGGTCTCCCCAGGGATATGGGTCGCCTTTTCCGTAGGGCAGTGTTGCTGCCGAGGGACTGCCCAAGGAGTGGGCACAGTGGTAATTAACGGTGGCTAATTGCGGACTCGCGGGCTCTCTGCAGCATCAGCGGAGGGAACTGAACCCACCAAGGCAGAGGGTGGAACGTGCTGAGGAAGAGGAGCTGAAGAGCCCAGCGACAGGAGCCTTGTTCTTTGCTCTGCCACCACCTGCCCACCCAGCCGTGGCCGTGTCCCTTCATCCAGCTCGTCCCGGGCTCCAGCCCCGACCCCTCGGTCTGGGATGGGCCAGGCTGGAGGTTACAGGCACCGCTCCGCGTTATCACTGCCGCTTCGGGGGTTAGTTTGAAAAATTACCACCCCGAAAAAACCATTTTGTAACAGCCTTTTGGACCCCCCGTTGTCAGGAGGACAAAATTAAACCATCGACATTTAACACCCCCCCCATATTACCACTGGGGGAAAAAGGGACTGTTTGCAAAATGACTATTTCCCAGCAAAATCCCCAAAGTCTAGAAAATTCCTGCCAACATTTCCTATTGATTAAAGAAAAAGAGCCGGAATTTGGCCGCCAAGAAAAATCCCTGGGTTTAGTGTAAGCACCGAAATGCTCCCCCCGGAGCCGGCACAGCCACGCAGGGGCTGTCCCCAGGGACACGTGGGGCTGTCCCCAAGGACGTGTGGCAGCGATCTCAGAGGATGCTCCACGTCTGATTTCTTGGCCGGGGGGTTTTGCCGGGGGGGGCCGAGCAGAGGGATGCTGCTGTCCCTGTGCTCCCTCCGCTCGCTGGCTTTTGGGGCTGGGGACTGTGGCCCTGTCACGAGTTGGGCAGGTCTCAGCATTGCCCAGAAGCTGCTGCACCATTAGGTAGGAGAATGAATTAAAACAAGCAGAGGAGGATGAACCCGGAGGGGTCGGAGGGGAGAGCAGAGCAGCCCCTCAACCGAGCAAACCCCCGCCCTTGCACGAGGATTTGGGGGTTGTGTCTCCTCACCGGCAGTGGGTGACACGGGGCACAAAGCCGCATCGGGCTCCAAGGTCTGGAAAGATGCAGGAGGATGCGTGAAGCCTTTCAAAACCCGCTCCCAGCCCTGGGAGAGGGGAAAGGGAGAGCAAACCCTCGCTCTGGGGCTCTGGGGTGGGGGCAGCACCTTGCATTACGCTAACACCCTGCTGATGTGTTGGCTGCCGGGACGCAGCAGGACAAGGTGATGCTGCAGGACAAGGTGATGCTTCAGGACAACATCCGACCTGGTCTCTCCTCCAGACCCATCCCCAGCCTTTCCTTTCGGCTACCCAGGAGGCAGGGATGGGAGCAGGGGGCTCCAGGTGCCCCCTGCCCCAGCACCCAACCCTGCACCCAGGGACCCTGTGCCTTCCCATGGCCTGCGCTGGGGCCGAACAAGCGGAAAATCAGGCGGCTTGTGCTGTCGCTCCCCGGATTAAAAATCCTATAAATAGCGGGGCGGCTGTGAGCGGCACCACCCCACCCCACCGCCTGCGAGGGGGCCATTTCGGCTCCAGCTTGATCCCCCCGCCTCTGGTATTATCCTACCAATTTCTGCCACAAACCCCGGAGTGCCTGGGCTTGCACGCGCGGGAGTTCACACCTAGAGAACAGAGCCTTATCTCGGCGCTGTGTGCAGGACAAGGCTGTTTTACTCCTCCCTCCATAACCCTCTTAGACTTAATCCCGTCTTTAATGCCGCTTGGAAGGGGGCTTTGAACGGCTGTGCAGCCTAACCGGCTCTGACCTCTCCGGCTGCTCTCTCATGCCCATTTGGAGAACTCCGACTTTCAAAGAGATAACAGAAGCCCGGTAAATCCTCGCTGGGAAGCTAAAGCGATTGTCACACTTAGGGGAAGTTTACTCGGAAAGCAAACTCAGAGCAGCTTCCCGGCCCCGGCGGAGCGGCAGGGGGGTCCCTGCGGTGGGAGGGCGCGGGTGGACGCGCCGAGCGGCTCTCGGTGATGATGGTCCCTGTTTTAGTTTTGTTAATAATGACTTGGGATGAAGCGGTTAAGGGATGCTATCTGGTGGCCTTCATCCGCCTCGGCGGGGAGCCATTGGGGGGATGCTGGGTGGGATGCAGGATGGGTGCTCCCGGCTCTCTGAACCCATCTGTGATGCTCTCCCCCCACAATGCAGCCCCTCGCAGCTCCCCCCGCACCTCGTCCCCAACATAACGTGGCTGCGGGCTCTGAAACACCCCACTGTTGTCCACCCCACTAATTGCACCCCATCCTTGGCTGCTTTCCTCCATACCGCGATGCAGGAGCAGCCGCCCCGGCGCCCACCCTGGGGTGCACCCCCTCCCCGCGCAGCCCCGCGAGGTCTCCGGCAGCCCCGGGAATCGACACCTTTCTGTTCCACTTTAAATTAATCAAACCCAGAGTCCCTATATTAATACTGTGGTGGGAATTAAAATCATGCAACGCATTAAAGATGTAATTTAAAATTAATAACTCATAATTATTTATCATGGCGTATCAGCGGGGCTATGAATTTTCTCTTCTATCCTGGCATTCATTTCCTTCCCTTCCCTCCTTCTTGCACCTCTAATAGCTGCCGGACCATTATGAATATCTGCGAGTGATTTTTTGGAGATGCTGAGCTTAAGATATAACATGCTTAATTTTTTATTTATTTTTTTTTTTCCCCTAGTATTTCTTGGGGTGGATGGGAGGAGAAAGGCTTTGCCGTGCTGAAGAGGAGGTGGATGCTGAGCCCGGGGGTGCTGCTAAATGCCTAAATGAGGGTGCAGGTTTTGCCACGTGCTGATGGCTTCGGAGGAGCCAGCCGGTCCCTCCCCTCACACCCAGCCGTGCTCGGCCACGGCGGCTGCGGAAAACCCGGGAAAGGCCTTGGGAATGGCGAGGGGTTTCCATCTCCACCCTGCTTCGGACAAGCGTGGGACCACCGGCAGCTTCCTGCTGCCCTTCCCCACCAGCACTTCAGGGGGAAACGTCACCATGAAGCGCAAGATGGATGCATCCCTGATGGCCATCCTCCACCATGTTCTTGTTCCCCCGCAGCCAAGGGGGCAACTCGGCCATTTTATAGGGAAAAAGCGGAGAAAACGGCGGTGAAACCGAGCCGGGGGAAGAGGGTGAAGCCCAGCATCCCTCCCAACACCACGCGGGTCCTGCGCTCCCCTGCCTCCGTCAGCGAGCCGTGCCGATGGAGGGAATCAAATCCCAAATAGCGGCTGGTGAAAGCTCGCAGGAGCGAAAAAAAGAGGCAAGAGCAGCTCTGTCTCTTTAAAAATAAATAAATAGATAAAGACTAAAAAAAATGCAATAAGTATATGCAAATGTGTTGAGCCGAACATCGCTGTCTGTGAAACAGATGAGGGAGAAAGTGCTTGAAGCTAGAGAGGAATGAGGCAGCCAGTGCTGACCTCGGGGTTAATAATTTTTACTTCTCCATCTCATTCCCTCCATAAAAAAAAATACAAGGCGGGAGGGAGGGGAGAGGCGGCGCGGGAGGGAAGGGCTGGGGCTGGGGAGCCGCGCTGGCAAGGGGAGCCGGCGGTGCCCGGAGCCGGTCCCAGCCGCGGCAGCACCCATGGGTGGGAGCTGGAGGGGCTGGGGCGGGAGAAGGGGCAGATGCGGTGCGGGGCTGAGCCCCGGTGCTGAGCGAGTGGTTTGCCGGAGGCAGCTCCCGAGAGGGCGTGAAAAGCATCAGAGATCCAGGCTCCAGCTCGCCTCTGGGTGAGGGTGGCCGTCGGGAATGAACCATCCCGTTAAATACTCCAAATATTGTGACTTCAGCAAAGCCGCTGGGTCCCAGGCGGGTTAGCGCAGCCTTGTGAAGACGACGGCAGACGGCAGGCGACGATGGAGGGAAACGCCGCAGCATCACCCGACGCAACGCTGTAACGAGCTGGCAAAACCTCTGCTGGGAGAAGTTTCTTTTCCCTCAAATCAACATTTCTTGATGGAAAATCCATCCGGCGCTGATTTTCCACCAGCTTCAGCATCCTGCATCCCGTGGCGCCTGCCGGGCTCTCACGTGCTGCACCCAAAGGCGGCCTCAAAAGTGGGTGCACCAAAGAGGATAAAGCTGCGACATATTTATGTGTGTAAATATTTCTTAGCCCCCCCGGTATTCCCAAAACAACCGATCAGCCAGTTTTGGTGTTTTCTAAATGAAGCCTTAAATTTTACTGTGATAAATGAGGAAAGAGGAGGCTGCAGCGCAGCGCTGGAGATGGTGCTGCCACGTTCGCTGACCTGCAACCGGCTGAGTGCCTTAACCTTAACCAAACCAATGTCTCCGGTTTCTTTCCAACCCGGGCTGGTTTTTAGCTACAAAGACTCTAAAATTCCTACCTGGGTGCGGGTGGATTCCCCATATCATTATTTCTAAGCTCGGCGGGTGTGCAGGGGTGCCCGGTAATCATCACACCTCCCGGCATCTGGAAGTACGCACTCATTTTTCTTGCTTTTCCCCTATTACATACTACCCTGCTCCCCATATAATGAATTAAAGGAAAGGCCCTTTCATACCCCACATAACCCCAAAACCTCGCCTGCTGCTGCAGATGAGGGGGGAGACCGGAGCAAACCCCGCTGCCCTCCACCCGCAGCTCCCCCAGACGCGTCTCCCCCCTTGGCATCTCGGGGCAGACCCTGCGGGAAGGCTGAGCCCTGCGGGGCGGTGGGGGCCTGGGGTCTCGCTGGCTTTTATGGGTCCTCCCAAAGCTTGAGCCATTGGGATGGTAAAACCCAAGCCTTCTCCTTCTCTGCAGCGCTCCCCACATCCTGCATCCCCGATAATCCCCCCGGGACGGGACAACGGGAGCCGGGGGAGGCCCCGCCGCRTGCCGGTGGCCGGGGCAGCCTTTGCCCTCCTCCATCCCCGTGGGAGCTGGTGCTGCCCGGGGAGGATTGCAGGCCTCGGTGGCTGCCGAGGAGCTGCGGAGAGGAAACCCTGCTCTGCTCAGCCCGTCCTCCGCCTGGCCTCGCGGGCAAGCCCCAGCAGCTGCCTTTTGCCAAGGGGGCATCTTGGTGGAGGGATGGAGCCCAAACCCTCCCGAGCCGGGCTGCCTGCACGGCCAAAATCAGCAGCAGGGCCGGAGCCTTGGCAGAAAAGACAATGCTTGGCTCTCACCTGGCTGTTCCCGACCTCTGCAGCCCCCTCRCCAGCCTTCTCACCCCCAGCCCTCCTCACCTGCCTGCCGAGGGCAGCATCCTTGCTGCAACCTGGCAGCCTGTGCAAGCCTGCTTCCCACCTTGCGTCCCTGCCTACGTACCTCCTGTGCAAGCCTGCATCCCTCCTGTAAACCTGCATCCCACCCTGCATCCTTCCCTGCATCCCTCCCCTTGCAAACCTGCATCCCTCCTGTGCAAGCCTCCATCCCTCCCTGCATCCCTCCCTGCATCCCTCCTGTGCAAGCCTCCATCCCTCTCTGCATCCCTCCTGCATCCTTCCCCATGCAAGCCTGCGTGGCACCCACACCCCCCACCATTTCGCCTCCTCCCAAATCTCAGCCTGATCCAGACCAACACCATCACAGCCCACTCCCCCCACCCCACTGTCTCYGTCCCGCTCGGCTGAGCCTGTGACCCTGCGACCATCACCGAGGCATCGTGCCAGCGATTCTCGGGGCCGTGCCGAGGAAGCGCCTCCTCCACCCCCGCGCTTGGGCGCTAAATGGAAGCGGCAGATCGATCCCGAGTGTGCCAAACTGACACGGAGGCTCATTAGGGGTTAGTTTTCATCCTCCTGCTCCCTGGCAGCCTTCACATTATCCCATAAAATTTATTTACTATTTCATGAATACATAAGCAGCAGGCAAACGCCGGCTTTTTATATATTTACACTGTATATATTTCACGGGAGAGTTATGTATGTCTCTGAGGCAGAGTGGAGGGAGCGAGAGGGGAGCAGGAGCAGAAGGAGAAAGCAGCTGTGAGGGAAGGAGGAAAGCAAGCCATGGGGGAGGACGGGGATGGAGCATGCTCAGCCACCGCCGGCGCGGGGCGGGAGAGGTGGCACGAGGCGGGGAGCGGCTCGGAGCATCCTTCGCCCCAGCCCACGTACYCGTCTGGAAGCCCCCCTGCAGCTGGGGAGCCCCAGGGTTTGGGGGTGGCTGCAGGGGCTGGGGTGCGGGGGCTGGGCTGGGGGGGGTCCGTGGGGGCTTGGGGCGCGGGGTGCTAGGGAGCGCGAGCTGCGCACGCGGCGAGGACTGCACGTTGGGGTCGTGTCATGCCGTGGCACCTTTGGGGACCCTACGGCACCAGCCGGGTGGGGCCAGACCCCCCCAGCCCCAAAACCCCATTTACCCCGGCAATGGAGCTGGACTGGCACTCGTGCCTGCTCTGCAGCATCACCCACAGCGATTCCCAAACCGAGCCCGAGGCCACGGTGAGGGGCGCACGCCTGCGCTAGGATCCCTCACACGAAAGCCCTGCGGCTGCCTGGGCGCCCGGCGCGCGGCCGCCGCCTCRGGCGCTGTCCCCCAGCCCGCTGGCACCGGGGACAGGCACGGCTTCTGCCCCGCGCCCCGAGCTGCGGCGAGGCAGCGCTGGATGGATGGGCTGGAGTTTACTTCGACAGCTGGCTCCTGTCTACCACTCTCTCCTAAACCCACTCCATATTCAGGAATCGCTTCATTTTGAGTGCATTAAAGTCTCGTGGCTGTGAAGTCGATCACAGTTTGCGTTTTGGGGYAAGGGGAGAAGGGAGATACGGCAAACAGGGGACTTAATTCATAAAGCTTTGGCTTGCCAACGCTATATATTTCTTTAAAATCCAGCTGTGATGTTTCTATTAACCCCACAAATTACAAAAGGACTGATTGCAATCATCTCATTTGTTTTTCCCTCGTTTGCTCCGCGTTCGGCCTGGCCAGGGGAGGGAGATCCGTCACCCTCCCCACGCCGGTCGGGGCAGCTTGGCTCGGTGCTGCTCGGCTGTTGGGATGCTTGGGTTGCCAGCGCTGCAGAAAAATAGTTCAGAGAGGGGGAAATAACTTTTTTTTGCCTGAAGTTGGCCAATTTAACTTCTGAGGAATAAACTTGGAGGAGCCTGGCTGCGTTAATCACTWTTCCTAAGCCAGCTGTAATGGGGGGGTATGGATTTATATGGTGCAGGGAAAGCTCAGGGCCACAGCAGCGTGTGTGTCGGCACCCATCACACCCCAGGGATGGTTTCAGGCTGCAAACCCCGTCCTGCCTCCCCTGAAGCACCCATGACCGCCCCTACAGCCCAGCCAGGAGCCGCATTTCAGGGCCACTCTGTGCTCCCAGGACCGGTGCAGATCTTGCCCCGGTTCCCATCACACACAGGACCGGGAGACCACAGCCCCCGCAGAAGGCAGGACCGTGACTCGGCCACCTCCATCCCAGCAGGATGGGATGCAGGGGCATTTAGAGCCAAAGCGAGGAAAGCACCAGGAGCACAACGCACTAGGTGGGATTCGCACAAACCCCTTCCTGGTGGCACAAAATGCAGCTTGGTTCCCCCTTCTGCAGGAGAAGGGCCGGGTCCTCCATCCGCAGGAGCGGCGGCCGCCCCTCCCCAGCATCGGCGATGGCTTAGCTCATCCTAGAGTTTTATTTGGTGAAGGCATCAAAGGATCTTCTCCCACCACCCCCCTGCTTGCCACCCCAAAGGGACGGGACCACCCCATTTTAAGRCCCCTCTGCATCCACCAAATTCGGTAGAAGTTCGGCCAACGGGCTCAGAAGGGGACAGAGGGAAGGGGACGGGCCCCGTCCCCGGGGAACCCAGCTAGAGAAGAGCAAAGAGCCCCATTTCCAGAGTGAAGGTAAGGGGGGAAAAAAAAAAAAAGAAAAAAAAGCACCTGATGGTGTTCATTTTAACTGTTCAGCCACTTGTAGCCTGATGCCATTAGAGAAAATAAATAGACAAGAGCCACTCGAATGGTACGTGCAAAGAGGAGACAGGAACAGAGACAAAACAAGTGCTGGAAGGCGGGAGGAGGCACTATGGCTTTGAAGAAAAGCGAAGAGCCGGAGCGATGCTGCCGCTGCCTCAGCCGCCTGCCAGCCCCGAGCCCCCCGCTCCCCCGGGGCTCTGCGAAGTTGGCAGCAGCCGCCATAAAACTCCCTTTAAAAGGCTGCGTGCGACGGAGCCCCTCGCCACACTGCCTCTGCCCACCCGTGCCCTGCGCGGCCACGGCACCCGTGTCACCTTCTGGCTGCTACAGCAGGGAGGGAAGGAGGCAGCGCTCGGGGCCGGATCCTGCTGCTACCAAAGCATCCCTGAGCGCTTCCCACTTGCTGCCGGTGCCCTCCCCGGCTGCGTGATGGACGAGGGGGGCCGACACAGCCAGCACCGTCTCTGCAAACGCCGCTCGATACCTCCTAGAGCGCAGCCATTTATACACCGTGATAGATGCGGCTATCAAGGGGGAGCGGCCGTGGCTCCTGCCACCCCCTCCCTTGGCTGGGAAGGGGTGTAAATTTGGCAAAACAGCTTCACTAACCTTTGGTTGTTTATTATACCTTCCCGCCTCTGCAAACACACCGGCGCCTGCAGCCCTGTGCCGGGCACGCTGGCCGCGGCACGACCTCAGCCCCCTGCTCACAGGGAAAACGGGGTGGGAGATGCCGAGGGGTGTTCCTCAGCGGGAGGAGGGCTGGGAAGCATAGAGCAGTATCAGAGCCTGGCTATCCAAACACACCTTGCCACGGATGGGGTTTTTTTGGAGGTCTCCAGTTCCCCTGGCACAACCAAGCAGCCAGAACCCCCCGTGCCACCCCTCCAGGTCCCCATCACCTGGGGCAGAGGGGCAGCAGGATCCATCCCTGACAGATAGCTGTGCTCCAAGTTATCTTTCTGCAGATCCTGCTTAAGAAATCAGTGTTTGGTCCCACCTCCTTACACCACTACCAGGCATGGGGCCACACGCACCCCCAGCCCCCCCAAAACACCCCAGTCTTGCACCTCCTCGCGCACAGCTGTCTCAGCAGGACCCGACAGCTCTGCTGCGGAGGCGGCAGCAGCACGGAGCCACCTCCTGGTTTCCCACGGAGAAATGAAGGTATTGCTTCTCTTGAGTGGCGAGACAATTGCATAAATGGTTTTTGGTTTTGTTTTTTTTTTTTTTTTTTTGCAAGACACCCAGTTTCTTCCTCCTCTCCGTCCTGTATCACTCTCCGCCCAGCCCACTGCGTCCCTAGGTCAATCACTCTGATATTGCGTGATGCTCTTCAAGCACCGACTAGCCCAAACCTGGGCTCCCACGCTAAATATTCATGAGTGGGGGAGATGGGGCAAAAGGCACACAGCTGGGCCAGCAAACAGCCCAGCCAGGGCTGCCGCTGTGGGAGAAAGGGCAACATGCAGGGAGAAAAGGGGCAAACGGAGAGGAATTGCAGGGAGGACACAGTGCCGGAGGGTCAGAGCAAGCAGCTTGAGGCGAGGGTGGGGAAAGCCCCGTCTGATCCAGGAGGCACCGACCGGCCGAGGCGGCTGCTGGCAAGGGGTGACGGAAGAGGACTGGCCCCATCTGCTCCCCGTGTCACGCCGTCCCTCCTCCCGGTGCGCTCTGGCAGGCATGTGCTCCTGACAGGCTGCAGAGCTATTGATGCCATTTGCCTCTGCCCTGGAGGCTTTTTGGTGATGGAAGATGCCTCCATTAATGCAGGGAAAGCTGCAAATGTCTGGAGACAAAAAAAAAAAAAAAAATCAGGAGGGTTTGGGAGATTGATGCGACAGCCGCTGTCACTTTGCTGCTGGGGGTGCAGAAAGGGTTAACCACAAGTCCATGCAGCGCTTTGGGAAATGGGCATCTGAGGAAAGGAGCAGAAGAGCTTCACGAAACCAGTCCTGCACCTGCCCAGCCGAGCAGCCAGCGAAAGGAGCGATGCTGCAAAGCCCCTTTTCTTGGTCCCCGACTGTCCCGGGCATCCCGGTGTCCGGCGTCGCCTCCCTCCCCACCATCAGTCATTTCTGCACCGCCGCTCCCGGAGCCGCGGCTGCGAGGAGCCGAACAAAGGGGGAAGATGGCTGTTCCTCCTCCCAGAGACGTCATGGGCGAGAAGGAGCAAAGCCCTGGCAGGAGGTCACGGGCTTTGGCGCTTTGCAAGCCCAAGCGCAGACGGTCTGGGGAGCTGCAGGCACTGCCAGCCGCCAGCTCCAGCGGCAATGCCGGCTCCCGGCTCTCTGCGCTTTGATCAAAGCCTTCCTGGAAGCAGAGCTGGGACCTCTCATCTCCTGCCCGGGTGGTTTGCAGAGTCGGGGACGGCAGAGCCACTTCCCGCTGGCGYTGCCGTGCCTGGCTGCGGCAGGACYGTGTGTTATAAGCGAGCAAACCCTCACCCACGCTATCCCCATCGGGCTCCAACGCTGCTTCCTCTGCAGATGCCAGCTCCCCCCTGCAAGCCACGCCGGGGGCTGCCCCTTCGCTACCCCTCCGGGCCCTCGTGCTGGATTCGGCCCCGCTATGTCTCAGCGGAGGGGGTTCCCCAAGACACAAACTTCAGAGGAGCCACGGCACCAGGAAAGCCACACCACCTTAATGCAGATACACCGGCGTAACAGCATCATCCCACAGCCATCTGCGACCGTTGCCACAGACCAGGTTTTCCTAAGACCAGACCATCACACCTAGCAGCTCCCCTTCCCAAAGTCGAGAGTTTTGTGTTAAAACCCACGTCACTGACGTCTCTGGTTCCCTCACGGTTATTTTCCCCTTGGGAAAACCTCCTCTGCRGCCAGCCCAGCCTTAGCGGACACTGCAAACATCAGCTGAGCTGCAAACGCAGCTTTTCCCCCTGTTACAGGCGAGGACAGAGGGGAGCGGCTGGTGCCACCGGGCAGCGGGAGGTGGCAATGGCTGCCTCATCCCGACCTTGTCCCCAGCCCAGGGGGCCCTTCCCGTGGAGGGATGCACCAGACCTGGGCGGGTGTTTCGAATATCAAACTGAAGACCTCAAAGGAAATTAAAAAAATACTCTCAGGAGTGCTGAAGTGGCTCCTGCGACACTCCTGCCAGAACATTAGTATTTGCCAAAAATCATTTGTCTTTCATCAGACACAGCAATATATTTAGTTTTATGTCCGTTCCGTATCTATCTTTATTACCTTGGGCCACTTCAGCTCAGAAACCTGCTCCTCGGTGCTCGGCCAGGGACCAGCACCCGGGAGGAGGCAGGGGCTGGGGCAGGTGGCACCCCAGGGCAGTGTCCCCAGGGCCCCCGGGCTGCAGGGACAGGGTGAGCCCTGAAAGCAAGGTGCTGCGAGAGAAGGAAAAAAGGAAATTTGTCAAATGACTCAAAGCTTGGTGGAAGATGTTTAATTAACTTCTGATCTGAACCAAAACAAGTTACTTTTTCCTCCCAGCCCCATCTAAAAGCAACTGTTGCTGCAAGGGGAGTTCCCATAGAGAACTGGTGGCTTGCACGGCCAGCATCGGGGACCAGAAAGCCCACCTTCCCAGCAGGATTTCTTTATGACTGCCCATAGGTAGATTGCTGCATTTTGGGCAATAGCTCACTTGAGGAAAACACAACTGAGAGCTTTAGCTAGCTACCAAAGCCACTTCTGACACATTCCCCGTGCCATCCCTCCGGGACATAGGTTGAAGTCCTCCCCATCAGCACATGGACCTGCTCTGCTCCAGGATTCCCTGCAGCAGGGGYCTGCAAACTCCAGAGGAGGGTCCTGGGCTCCACCAGCATATGGGAGAGCTGGTGAAGAAGGACCCACCTCGCCCCGCTGAGGGGTCTCATGTCCTGTGGGAGAAGGAGAAGGGTCTCTCCAYGGAGCCCCAGGCCCACAGACCTGCCTGAGCTCCCAGCCATCACGTCCTCACCATCAGGCAGGCTGAGGGACAGGGGGACCCTGGGCATGCGGTTTGTGATGTGCCACCACAGCCCAAGATGAAGCCTCCAGGGGACATGGGGCAGGGGCAAGGCTAGAAACCTTGCATTTCAAGTATTTTCATGAAGGAGGCTGAATGCTGTAGGAGGAGCTGTCTAAAGCAGCCTGGAGATGCTCTACCAGGGCAGAGCATGACATGAGACCTTGTGCGTGTCGGTGACCCTCTCCTGTCTCTCCCACCCAGCAGGTTTCACAGCCCTCTGTATAGGATGGAGAGCAGGAGATGTGCCTGAAAGCAGGGAGACAGCATGGCTCATGTCCCTTGGCTGGGGCCACAGCCCGGCTCCACTCCAGCAAACCCCCCCATGGTTCAGTTACACAAGGCAGGGGGACTCCCAGGAGACGGAGGGTGCAGAAGAGCACCCCTGTGTCACAGAGCATCCCTGGCCCACGCCGGCCACCRCATCCACTGCAGGATCTCTGGCACCAGGGCAGGAGCCTGCCTGTCCCCCAGCACGGGGCTGGGGCTTGTCCTCCCCACCCCGCCTGGCTCCAGGGGAAAGGCAGAAAGCAAAATGCCCCCTGTGTTATTTGGGGAGGGCTGGGGGCAAAGCAACCTGCACCAGCACTAAGAAAAGGGGCAGGAGAAATTACCATGACAGGGAGCTCCGGTGGCATGATGGAGAGCAACGAAGCTGGTGAAGGGTCTGGAGAGCAAGTCTTACAAGGAGCGGCTGAGGGAACTGGGGTTGTTTAGTCTGGAGAAGAGGAGGCTGAGGGGAGACCTCATCGCGCTCTACAACTCCCTGAAAGGAGGTTGCAGYGAGGTGGGGGTCGGTCTCTTCTCCCAAGGAACTAGCGATAGGACGAGAGGAAACGGCCTCAAGTTGCGCCAGGGGAGGTTTAGATTGGATATCAGGAAAAATTTCTTCACYRAAAGGGTTGTCAAGCATTGGAACAGGCTGCCCAGGGAAGTGGTTCAGTCACCATCCCTGGGGGTATTTAAAAGACGTGTAGATGTGGTGCTTAGGGACATGGTGTAGTGGGCACAGAGGTGTTGGGTTGACGGTTGGACTTGATCTTAGAGGTCCTTTCCAACCTTAATGATTCTATGATTGAAATACTGCCATTAACTGAGTCCCATTCGGCTGCAGGGCAGGCAGCCTGTCATTAACCCTTATTCACTGCCCAGCCACGTGGTTTGATTTGGAGGGAGGGGAGAAAGGGGTGTTTCCAAACACCGTCGAGGGGAACCTCAAGATTTAAGCGTCGGGCTGTTTCCCCGGGAGGATTGATGGGTGACTCTTRCCCCCGCGCGGAGGAGGGAGCAGCTCTCCATGCAGCGCACGGGCAGCCGGCTTGGCACGAGCGGGGCAGACCTGCCCAGGACACAGTGGCAAGAGGACTTCAGGGTACAGTGCATTTAGGACTGCYGTGCCACCATGCCAGCTGAGCACCAACAGCTCGGGACACTGGTGAGAGGCAGCAGGGTAAGCAATATCAGTGACAAAAGGGACTTCTTCCAAAAGTGGGGAGGTGGCCTGGGGACAGCAGCCATAGGAGAGCATCAAGAGGGGCTTTGCAATGGGAGCCTGCAGCAGCTTGAGTTGTCCCTGCGCCCTTCACCAAGCTGCGAGGCTGCTGCGAAGGGTCACCTCCTCTCCCGGGTCCCTCGTGCCTGGTCCTGCCCCTGGTGAGGGAGCGCCCGGCTTGCTTCACCAGCGCTGGGCAGCTCGTGGCCGACCAGGGCAGGGGAGCGGGGATGCACGAGGCATTTCTGAGCCTACAGAGCACCAGGATTGTCCCCAACAGGAGAGCAGGGCCCGGACACGCTTTTCCATTTTGCAGCCAGTCCCTATTAACGCCCCCCCGCCTCCTGCACCCCCCAGGCCCCGCAAGCCCCCCGGGGCCAGACATCAGCAAAGCCCGTTCCAGAGCCCTGCGCATCTCCACCTGGGCGATGCAAGAGGACAGCCAGCCAGCCGGGCGCCGGCGCCAGTCAGAGCTACCCTATCGCCAACCCGATCAATCCAGTGCTAATTTAAAAAGCAACACGTTTGTCCAGCCTCCCTCCTCCAGCCGACAGCTTCGGCATGCTCAGACCAGCCTGCCAAAGCCAGCAAAGCCCCAGCAAGCGAAGGGCAGGTGCTGGGCTCCTGCACACCAGGACATCGATTTTTCTGCTGACCACCTCCATGACCAGGTCTGGAGACCTGCAGCAGCTCCAGCCCAGCGTGCGCGGGGTGACACGGGCACAAAGAGCTGCAGGAGACCTTCCCCACGCGGCAGGCACAGACCTGCCCACGACAAGCCCGTTCCTGTACGGGTTTGCACTGTTCGTGTGTGCCAATTAAAGGGGTCTCGCTGCCAGCACCGCAGCTGGGGCCCAGAGCTGGCCCCGCACAGCATCTCCTGCCTACGTGCCTCCCAGCGTCACCCGCTTGCAAAGCCGAACCAGCTCCTCTCCCCGAGGAGGGGGAGCACAAATCCCGGAGGAAGAAAATCCAGCCCCACCAGCCCCTCGGAGCCAGCTCTGGACCCCTGCCGGAGCCTCGGCAGGCACCCGGGCGGCTCTGCTGCCACCCCCCCAGGCTGCCCCCAGAAGATGCTCCAAAGCTGAGCAAAGCACCTATTAATTAAAATAATGCTCCAACCCAGTGAGGAACAGCACCGCTCTGCCCCTTGGGCACTCAGGGAGGCAAGCAGGGACCTTGCCCAGGGAGTTTCTAGCTTCCAAACCCCATTTCGTTTGTGGAGGCAGAGCTGTGAAAGGGTGAGGACTCCAGCGGACCAGGTTTCTTGTGGTCCTGCTCTGACCCACCTGATGGTAGATGTACGCAAGCACAAGACCAGCGCTTTGGCTGCTGGCAARGCTCCCAGCTTTCTCACGCGGTTTGGGGAACAGCCCAAATACCGCGCTGCCCGGATGAGAGCCCTGCGGGAACAGACCCGGCGCCCGCTGTGCTGCGCGTTTAGGGCATACCTCAGCGCCGGCTGCAGCATTTACCAAATAAGCCAGCGAACCCAACAATGCAGTGCAACGCCACAGACCTTGCTGGAGACACCACAGATGTTTGTCAGTGATTTTATAATCACGGTGAGGCCCACCAAAACCACCCAGAGCCATCAAGGAGCATCTTCCAGCCACCAAGTCGAGCCCTGCGCGTCCCTCACCCCGGCGAACACCGCCAAGAAACCTGAAGATCTGAGACCCGATTCACTCTGCAACGTTTCCCTTCCTACCCAGTTCATCCTGCAGACGTTCAGAGTCCAACTGAGATGAAAGACCATCAGAAGATGGAAAGCCTACACCAAAGCTCAGAGCTTGCAGAGGTAAGACCCAGCGCTCCCCTCGGTCTCCTAGCCCAAACCGATGGGCAACTGTAGTTCAATTTACACAACCAAGAAACAAAACTTGGAGTTAGAATATTCATGACCAAGCCGCACACTTAAAGCAGTCAGGAAAGGTTTGTTGAATACATTCAAATAATTAATACATATGAGAACATTGCAATTCCCTCTTTGCTGGTCCACAAACAGAAAGAAGCTAAATTCATTAGATTAATATTTGTTGAGACTTATTAGTTTAGCTCTAATTTCATGATCAGATGGCATTTTCGGGAAGTTGAAAGGCAAGCTCTAAAGATTCATTGAACCTAAACCATGGCATTAAAGAGCAAGCTATTTAAAAATTTTCCGAGAAGAAATTCTGTGCCCAGTTGCTGGTTTGCTTTTAACCCCGTTCTCCCACCAACTGGGAAATCAGCCACTTTTCTTCCTTACCCAATCTCAGGCCAGGGCTCAGGCTTTGTAATATTAAAGGAAATAAACGGCTCCTCCAGCTGACTCGACGGCGGGATGCTCGGTGGAGGGAGTCAACTCCAGATCCCTCCCTGAGGTGAGCTGGTGAAGCACCTCGGCCAGGCTCAGGGTGATGGGGCTCCCACGCTCGGCTGATGGAGCATTTCCCAGCCTCTGTCAGCCTGCACCACCTGACCTAGCAACTGCCATTCAACACGTCCCCACCCAACGCAACCAAACCAGCTCCCGTGGGCGGGTAAGCAGAGCAAGGCCGCGCAGGAGCCTTCTCCAGGGAGTCAGCCTTCCTGAGATGGGGTTGCCTCCTGGTTGTGATGATGGCCTTCTCTGCACACCACTCATAAGACCTCAGAAGAAGGTCCAGATGCTTTTAAGTCATCTTCTAACTGCACTGGATGAGCAAGACTGGGCTGATCTGAGTGGTGTGCTCAGCAGCCGAGAACCAGAGTGAACCACAACCCCTTTGCACCAGGAGACAGCAGCGAAGCAAAGACCTTGCACCCGAGTTGAGACTTCCCTGCATTTCATTACCACCACCTGGGAACCTCATTCAATAAACCCAGTAACTGCAGTTTCGGCATGATGGGAACATAAACCACAGCTGCCGACCCCACCTCAATCTCGGCTGCTCCATGCGTGAAATCTTCCAAGCCCCTGGACCCAGGCGAAACATTTCAGCATGAGGAAGACTTTGTACAGCAAAGAGGACTTCACTGCATGCGTCAAGGACCTGGAAGGAGCAAGAAATGCCCAGTGTACAGTTGTCCAGCACAATTCCTGCCCCAAACAGCTCCTCTAAACAGGGCTGGATGCTGGAGAGCCTACCCGGGCCATGGTCTGCAGGTGGTGGGGAGAACCTGGACCCGTCCCTGAAGGCAACCTGGGCCCATCTCTCTTGGGAAGGGCACTCCACTTGGGGGTAATAGCATGCCTCATTCCCTGCTCCTTAAGGAAACTTTTAGGGAGGCAGAATTGGTTCTGAAGTGTTATTATCTTAATTAGAGTGCACATTTGCCACCGCTGAAAAAGCCAAGGGCCAGGTCCTCAGCTGGTGGAGGCCATGGGAGGATCTCGGTGCCTTCGCACCAGCTGGGAAAAAAACAAAACTCAGGTGATGCTGTCGCTGCCGAGATGCCAGCTCCCTTCCCAGGGCTCGGATGCAGCATCTTCCTCCCCCGCCGTGTTTGCTTTGGCCTCAAGCTGCCTCTTCGCCCGGCTGGAAAGGTCAGCACCCACCCCGGCAGAGGGGAGGGCAGGAGCAATCGCCCCCCGGGCAACTCCTCGCCCCGGTCCCCGCGCTGCCCGGGGCCGACGCGCGCCCAGCCAGCTGCTGGGTGGCTGACCCCCGCGGGTCCCCGCGCTGACAAAAGGCCTATCTTCTCTCCGCCTAAATGATTTAAATTCTAATCAAACATCATTTATAGCACATCTCGGAGCCGTCTCCCGGGAGCTGGTCCCACGTGAGCCGTTGCCAGGGCAACCGGGGGGTCTCATTTCAGAAATGTCAGATTGCATTATTGTCTTCACACTTCTCTGATAAGCCGGTGTCTCTCCCTCTCCCGCCACCCCTCCTCGCACACCAGCCTTCTCCCCCCTCGCCTCCCCGCTCCCCGGAGGAAATCGCCGGCTCCGTTTCATTCCTTGCCCTGCCAGCACCACCCTCCCAACGCGGGGTCTCCTTTGGGCTCTGCTGCCCGGCCCGGTGTTGTGTTGGTTTTGATGGAGAGGAAGAGGAGGGCTTGGTTTGTGTTGACCACGCTGGGGTGGAGGGGGAGATGCTCCCATCGTCCCCCCCACCGCTGCATCCCCTGCCTTGACATCGTGGTACCTGGCATGCCGGGGTGCTGTGGGGCTGTCCAGGGCTACTTGCTGTCTTCCAGAAAAAAAAAAAGGGTGGACACAGAGCTCGGAGCAAGATCCTGTGCCTGCCCAGGCGAGCCCCACTCTCCCGTAGCCTTCGCAGCACATCTAGAGCAGGTTGTCCTACAGGATCCTGCACCACAGGAGGACACCACAGAGTCCGCCCCGCTCAGGGGCAAGCACCGGGGGCCATCCAGGTATGGGGCCCATGGACACCTTCTGGAGCACGGCTGCGCCTCTGCTCCATGGTGTTCCCCTTGGAGAGGCTCACCTTGATGGTGGCAGCTCAAAGCCATCATGCTGTGCCGTGAAAGCTGCCCGTGGGTCTATTGGAGGAAAACAAGCAGCACATGGGAGAAGAGCACCTTTGCACAGAGAAACTTCTGGCCTAAGATACCTTCCATCTCCCCCCCCCGTTAGGCTGGCCCATGAGCAGGGCTCCTGAGCCAGCTCCAGATCCACAGCTACATGGCCAGGTTCTCCCAACCAGCCCTGCTTCCAGCAAAGCTATGGAGCCCAGGTCAACTCTCTTGCTTCACTACCACCTTGTAAAATGCCACAAGAACCACTTGGTAATGATCTACAAACTACCCAACCAAGCAGAGCCCCCGTGCCCCTTGCACAGTACCAAGGGGGAGCAGGTTGAAGTGGTTAGACATCATCAAATCATCAGACAATTTTCACTAAGGTCACAACCATGTTGAGCCAAGAGCCCATCTGACACAGCCAGGTAAAATAACCGCCAAAAGGCAAGGAGAACAGTCACCAGAAAAAGAGCACTGGCACCTCACACAGCGTGAGCTAGATCATAGCCACCATACACACCCACAAAGCCTCCAGCCCCATGGGCAGAAAGACCTCATCTCTCTCCAACTCAGCACCTTCTCCTTGACACGGTGGTCACTCTGCTCGCTCTTGTTGCTGCCGTCATGGCCAGGACATGCTGCTTCTCCTTGGAGCACCAACAACCCAACTCAAGCCCAGGAGACTATATAAGTTTCAGGTGCCCCTCATTCCCACATCCTCTGAAGGCATTGCCAACGCATTGCAGCCAGCTGTGTGGCTTTGGCCCTCCTCCAAGCTGTGTCTACCAGTGAGGTCCACCTCCACCCCCGCAGGGGTCCTTGCCTCCAGCTCCCAAGGGCCAGGCTGGTGCATTGACACCGTGGTCGGCTGAAGAACCTCTAGGGAGGTCTTGCACAGCTTTGAGCTGAGCTGGCTCCAGCCCAGCCGTGGTYGTCACACGCCAGCAAGGATTGCCTGCTGAGCTGCTGGGAATTTGATCCTGGGGGAAAAGAGTCCTGTTTGCACAACCCTGGGAAGGGTTTGGCCAGGAGCCAGCGACGGTCCAGTGACCCCAGGGCAAAACTGGGGTGTTTTTATGATTATTCTGCTGCAACTTAGGGGCACTGGGGGGGGATAAGCTGTGCCCGGCAGTTGGGTTTCAGGCTGTTTCCTACAGGAGCCGATGTGACCACACGTGCTGCGCCTGCCCATCTCTCATGCTGTCCCAACAGTCCTGAATTCCCTCTTTTTAACCCCGTTTCCCTGCATCCCGCCAGAAGGTGACAGGGGGTGACCCCGAAGAGCCGGGCCAGTGGTGGTGCCGTCCCTGCGGTCCCCGGGCGCTGGCACGAGCCCACACGCGCTGTCCCGCGTCCCTCCCTCCCTCCCTCCATCCATCTGCCGGGCGCCTCGGCTGCCTGATAAACCCCTAATGAACCTCCCAACACTGCCTCTTCCCAAAGAATAAACCAGCCCTGGCCCAGGCGGTTAATATTTAACTGAATAAGGGCCATAAATATGGAAAATGGGACTTTTAATTAAATAAGCAGCTTTTAAAAGGGCCCTTGGGCCGGAGAGGCTTTTGTTTAAATATGATTGATTTGACATGTCCTTTCCTTCCCGCTTTCTCTCGCTCTCTCCCTCTCCTGCTCGGTGCAGGGACGGGAAGCAGGCTGGTGCATCGCAGCCCTGCTGCGGGACCCGCCGCCCTGCCTGCACCCAGCCAAGCTGCCTGCTCCCCCGCCTGCTCCCCAAAAGCCTGGCTGTGGCATCAAGACAGGTTTGGGAGCGTAGGAGCAGCCAGGTGGGTACCCAGACAGGGACAGCCCTTCAGCTCATTACAGCTCATCCGATTTTTAAGATCTAAATTGGAGCAGAAGGTTTCCCCCGGCTGCTGAGCCGTCCTTACCCACCCCAGCTGGTGATTCCCTGCCCTGCACCCCCGGGGCAGGATCCGGCCTCTCCCATCCACACAGCTACGTGGTTTTCCCCATGTAGGGCATGGCGGATCCCTTACAGCGGGGATGGAGGGGAAACTGAGGCAGGGAGCCAGGAAAGACCTGCCAGGTCGGCAGCACAGCCAGGGGAGGGGACTTCGCCCAGTGCTTCGGGGCCAGATTCATCCCCCCAAGTTTCAGCACACACACACAGACTTCGGCTGCAAAGGTGCAGTAAAAACAGGTCTTAATAGCTTTGCTGTTCTTTGACATTTGGGTTTTACTCGCTGTAGCAAGCGGCACTAATTACTTCTTAGTTACCCAGGCGTCACGGTGTGACCGGAGCAGGGGGTTTATGGAGTGCCACAGGCTGCCGGTGGGCACCGGGACATTTCCAGGCCTGGGAAGACCCTGGGGAGGTGTCGGGGCGCGGGTGGCCCTGCCTGGACCGGCAGCATCACCCCACGCAGCAGGCAGCTGCCCTGGGCTGAACCGCCAGCGGTGACCCCCCCGCCGTGTCCCCCCCACCGCCGGGAGCATCTCCAGGCCATCAGACTTGGCTCTTTAAGAAACAGGAGTGGGGTGAAATAATGGGAGGCTGAGGGTCAGAAATTACTGGGACAAGATGGAAGACTGGGAAAAGGACCAAGCAGGATCGTCGCTACGTCACGGTATAAACCAGAGCTGCGCCCACATCTGCAAGAGAGGATGCAGCATCTGTCCCCGGCTCGACTGGGGCACAAGAGAAGCTGGAAAAGGCACCGAGAGCAAAAAGGATGTCCCCAAAACTGAACGGCCTTGGGGTGAGGGATGATTACAGACTCTCGGCTGGTTTGCTCTGCATATTTTCTACCTGTGGTTCTCTCCCATCCATCCCCCATTCACGCCGTGGGCCTCAGGCTCCCTTCTCTCAGTGCAGCCATGGCAGGTTTCAGCCGAGAGAGCACACAGTTAATTATCTCCACAAACAACTTGGGGGAAGCAAAGTATTCCCTGGGCCTGTTGCTTCGGTGGGATTTCACAGGCGAAGACGCAGAGATGAGGGAAAAAAAAGAGAGCACTAACTCGGAAAAGACCAGGTTAGGCTTCACATTGCTTCTGGGTGTCCTTGGGCATGAAAATGCCCATCCATGAGGTTCCCAGAAGGACCGTGTCCTCACTCTGGAGTTAGACTGTGCTGCTGGCGGGACCTTCTCCCCCAGAAACCACGGTGAAAACCTCTCAAATTAGTTGGTGAGATCACAAACACTTGAGGCAACCACAGCTTCTCCCTGGGTCTAAGCATCCGCAGTGGTGGATGGTGCCCGGGTCCAAAGTCTGCTCAACGCTGGGGTCACCAGAGGTCTTTGGGAGCAGGCAGGGCTGGTGCCCATCGGTGGTGGTGCAGGGAGAGCTGCTCACCCTGTGGGTCCCCTCCAGGCACCATGGTGCAACTCCGGGTCCTCTGCGACACACGAAACCCCGTGCAAAAGGACGGGCTTCTGGTTTCAGTTTGCTCATCGATAAATGGAACCTTCTGTCTTAACTTCACGCTTTCAGCAGGTCATGCTCCCCCCTGACATCTAGTCTGGGTTCCCTGTCTCAGATGTCATCCCCCAGGCAATATGCCTCCTGGAGAACAGCTTTCTCCTGAGCTGCCTTCCACCTACAGTGATGTACCCTAATCCTTCATACACGTCGCTAAACATCTTGTATTTCCCCTTTAAAGCATGCAAGGCACTGCCTAGATGAGTTAGTGATGAGCACACACGCTGCACCCCTCCCACGGCACCAGTGCAGAACAGCTCCTCTCCTCCAAAGCATCCTCAGGCACCTCCAGCTTTGGATGTCCTCTCTAAGACACTGCAGAGAGTCCTAATTTTTCTCCCCCTGAAATCCGGGCACGTCTCAGCCCTGGTGTGCAGCTTTTGAACAGTGAAACATCAGTGGATCCTGGTGTTCCCTTGATCCTTGGTGCCTAAAATCACCTTCTCCGAGCCCTTCCCCTCCAGACGCCAGTGCTGCCTTCCTGCTGGGAGGACAAGCGACATTTCTGGAAGGGGCAGCTCGGGAGACGGAGCCGGGGGACAGACCCCCTTCCTGGGCAGGGGTTTCCTGGCTCTGCCCCTCTCCTGCTAGAGCCAGCCGAGGATTTTAAGGTTTTCCTTTTAACGCCTGAACAACCTGTTTGAAAAGCAGAGCCTTTCCCAGCTGGCTCCCAGTTAGAGGAGATGGGAGAAATCTATGGTCCACATTTGGGTCAGACAGGGGTGTCCTGGATGTCCCTGAGCCACCGAGTCCATCACACGCGGTCCCCTGCTGCAGCTGCCGCTTGGTCCTCAGCAGCACAAGGGCATCGCTCCTCCAAGTCCTGCTGATTTCTGTGGATGCTGATGCCGAGGGGTCCCAGGAAATCCCACCCCAAACCGCAGCCGAAACCCCAGGCCAGACCAAATGCCACTGCTCAAAATGAGTGGCATTTTTTGGATTCAGGCTCAAATTAATGTGAGAAAAACAATCCGGACACACCACCCGGAGCGATGCATCACCCCGGGAGGTCTGATGCCACAAGCAGATCTGACCACGGGGCTGCTCCTGGGGACATGAGGCAAAAGGCAGAGCTCGCCACAGCAGTGCAGAGATAGAGATTTTTTTTTTTTTTTTAAAGGTATGCGGTTCTCAAAAAGAAAAAAAAGAAGAAAAAAAAGGCCCTGTGTTTGCAGCCAACACGTGTAATCTGTTGCAGCCCTTGTCAGACAAAACAGTTTTGCCGTAAGACAGCGATTCCCAGAGGGGAAAGGGGCGAAGTGAAAATACTTTATCAGCTGCGTACATATGTAAAGCGGTACCCTGGTTGAAAAGCAAAGCCTCTTTCCCTTTGAAAGCCGGGAAGGGAGAGACGGGAGGCGATTGCCTGAGAGCGGGGACAGAAATGACACAGGCACAAAGCCGAACGCAGCAAACCCCAGGCCTCCCTCCTAAAATATGCTTATCTCCCTATCGGACCAAAATAACTACCTAGCTGTGGCGAATATGTGTTAAACAAACAAATCCAAACAAACCTGAGATGTGACTCAGTTTGGAAAACTCTTAAAATGTATGCGTGGTTTTTAATGTACAGAAATTATCGTTTAATTCAGAGCAGGTTCTGCCGGAGTCCCTGGGGTCAGCAGGGGAAGGGTCCATCTCCCCGGGTTTCTGTGCCACCAGGCTGGGCGGTTTCTGAGACGAGGGGAGTCACGTTCCTGCCCGGATTTAAGAGGAGATCCTCGGGCAGGAGCCGCCGGCAGACAAGGGCTCTTCCTCCTGCTCTGAATTCAAGGTCTGTTTAAAAGGCTGGGAATACCAAGACCTGGACGCATGGCATAAATCAGTCCTCGGGTTCACAGGATGAGTGGACTCCGCTGGCAACAAGTGTGCTGGCTGCCGAGTCCCCAGCGGAGGCTTCTCCCTCTCCATCCATCAGCGAGAGACCTGAGAAGATGGAAAAAAAAATTAGTGTCACGTAGCAGCTCCCTGCCACCGCCGTCGAGACAGCGAGGGGGACTCGAGCACGCTGCTGCCGGGCTGGGGGGGACACGAAGTGCCTGGCTCCGTCCCGGGCACAGCCGGCTCCTCCAGCGGGACGGAGAGCCTGGGGAGGGGATGAGACGCCAGGCGCTTCCCGCGAATACAGATGCACGCAGGCAGGAGGGAGGTAAGAAACGGGATGGGGGGAGGAAGCGGAGAAAAGAAAGGCGAGAAAGAGGAGAAGAAAGGGAAGGAGAAGAGGCAGCGGGGGGAGAGGGAAGGAGCACGCGTGCGTGCCCATCTGGGCGATGCATCACATTGAAATTGTCCCGCATTAAAAATTCACCAGCCAGTGAATTTTCAAGGGATTTGTAGTAATTAGATGACAAAATGCTGGCAAATCTCAGGCTTGCCAAAGATGTTACTCAGGGGTCAAAGACTCGACACTTTTGGCTGGGTAATTTGTAAGTGTCAATCACACTCAGCCATCAGAGAGAAAGGAGAGATCTAACGGCTGAATCCTAACGAAGTCCAAGGCTCCTGCCTGCCGTCGCCCCCCCTCCCGCTGCACGCAGCCGCGCTCGCTGCTGGGCGCATGGGCTCCAGGCACACCAGCTGAAACAGAGTGGGGTGGGTTGGGTTTTTTTTAATTAAAAAACCCCCCCAACTTCCCAGTTTTCATTTTTCAGCCCCAATTTCAGGTGGGAAGAGCGCCCGCTCTAGTTTGCAGCTGCCCGGGGGTGATGTGCCTGTCCCGTTTACCCTGCCGGGGGGGTAGGATGGTGGGCTGCCACCCCCCGGGGCGAGCCCTCCGCAGCCCTGCATCACTTCTTCTGATACGTGCTTAAAATTGCTCCTGGGACAGTCCGTCCTCCTGTTTCCCGGGGCTTTCTTAGCCCAGGCTGACACGCTGGGCTGGGTTCGGCCAAAAATGAAATTAAAACAGCTCCTGCCTGCAATCTGCCCGTTTCTGCCTCCCCATCAGGTGTTACGGAGCCTTCGGAGCCACCAGCACCACACTTCTGCCTGGCTCGGCTCTGCTGAAATAACCTGGGTTAATTCAGACACCGGTGGGATGCTCCCAGCCCCGGGGGGTGGCAGGGGCAGCCGAGGGGCGGCCGTGCCATGGGAGCAGCTGGAGGGGGGGTCCCGCTTTGGGCTGAGCCGGCAGCGGCAGCTCGTACCACACACCCAGCCGGAGCCTGGGGGAGAAAAGAAATTAAAAGGTTTTCTACTTTATCGGCTTAGAAATCAGACCACAAAATGCAAAACCAAAGCTTTACCCAAGGCGCCGCGAGAGATCTCGGTCCTGGCCATACACTAAGCCTCCGGCGTGGGGCTCAGGCAGGGCTCGGCTTTGCCGAGGCTCGGCAGGAGGGATGAGGCTGAGGTTAAAGCTGGGCTTTGCTGCTGGGTTTCTCGGGGCAGGGTGGACCCCRCAAAGGCAGGGTATGGCCTCGTGGGGATGGCTGCCTGGAGACTTAGTGCATGGCTGGGGCAGAGATCTCTCGTGGCGCTTTGGGTGAAGCTTTATTTTGCATTTTGTGGTCTGATTTCTAAGCTGATGAAGTAGAAAAACTTYGGACTGACCAGAGGGCAGCACCCAAGCACTTCTCCAGCCCCATCAGCATCAGCAGGACGGCTGCTAACATGGGCTACACTTAACTCCAAAAAGATTTTAGGTCACCAAACGTGGGAGAGGCAGGAGCACGATTTCCTCTCCATCTCTCGTGGCTTACAAATCTGTCCTCATTACACCTGCTAAATCCCACCTCCGGTTTTGGGCTGTGAGGGACAGTTTAAGCTGTAGGGAAGGGACAGAGGGACACGGGGGGGCTCCGGCCACCAGCTCTGCAGTGCTGCAGCTGCTGGGGCATTGAGAGCATCCATCATACCCCAAGGAAAAACACTCTGCACACCCTAAAACCATCTTGCAACACACTTAAATAAGCCAAGTCACAGGGAAAAAAAAAAAAAAAGAAGGTTTGTTTGCTCCATGCCACCCAGCGTGCTAAATTTTGCGAGCGTCCTCAATCCAGCGGCACGGGGAGGGGAGAGGTGGCGAGGGGGAGCAGAAGGGAAGGAGGAAAATCGCCTTTGGCCAGAGTTGCTGCGGTTTATTTCGAATCCATTGCGATTCCTTGCTGTAGGACAGCGGGACTGTAATATCTGGTAACTCAGCCAAGCGGCAGCATGGTGCTCTCCAGCCATTGCGCTGCCCTATATAAGGGAGCTAAGGGGACTGTAAAAGTGGCTGTAGGTTTCTCCTCAATTTAAAAAGTCATTTAGCAGCTGCAAAACACCGCCTGGCAACAGCCGGCCCTCGGAGGGGCATCCTTCCTTCAGCTACTCATCAGCTGCATTTTGAGCTTCTATTCTGCGTATTTAAATAGCCCAAATCACAGACCGAGATCTGCAGAGGTGCTTTTCCATGTTTTTATTTACCTTAACTTTATCTAACACCACCTTAAGATGCTGCTAGAGGAACATTTGTTGGGAAGCAGCCGCTGATCTGCGGTAGGGAAGGACTCTGTGACCTCCCAAGCTCCCGTTGCTGCTGCTCCGTCCAGCATCGGGCACTTGGGAGCCGTTTCCCAGGAGCAGCGCGTGCCCGCGGGGCAGAGCCTCCTCCCCGTCAGAGCCTGCTGCCGGCAGATGAAGACCGATAGCCCACCTCACTGCGCCTGAACACAGCTCCTACTGCTGCCTCGCTTGCACTCGCAGGAGAAAATTAAACAGCGGACGAAGCAAAATCTGATTTTCAGTTGAGTGAAAATGAAGAAAACCTTTTTTCCCCCCACACCACCTCTCCTGACACGCGCTACAGACATCCCTCTTGCTTTCCTACTCCTACTTTCCCCTTGATAGGCAGCACCGCGTGCAATCGCTGTCCCGGCAGCTTTGCTAAGCCCTGAGCTGGGGACGTCACGCGTGGGGATGTGATGACACCGGCTCCGTACCCTCCGGTCCACATGGGCTGCGGGGCAGAAGCGCTGGCAGCACGCACGGGCTGGGCGCGCAAATGCCCATCAGCCCAGCACGGTCCTGGGGCTGGAAGAGAGAGCTGAGCCTAATTACGGGGCACTAATTATGGACTGTGGAATGTAGGGATCCGTGCTGCCGCAGGTCCGAGCCTGGCCACTGCTGCCGCGCGGCAGGGGAGGTCGGATGCCGTCCGTTCTCCGGTTTCCCCACTCTCACGCTGGCATCACTTTCCATATTTCACCGATTCAGGTCACACCGTGCACACACCCGCCTCAGCCAACGTCTGTTCATATTCTCTCTGCCTCTCTTCCTAGCTCCAGTTTGGGGTGAAAGCCTCCCTTATTAGCCAATTTGGATACCCATTTACTGTGAATTACTGAGCCTGATTATTATTCATGAATGGCTAAGTCTGAAAACTCAAGCCCTGCCATGCGATTTCTCTCCCTCTCCAATGCATATATTTAGGGAAAACAGGAGGCAGCGTGTCTCAGTCACACGCAGCCGCGCACTGGAGAAAGGAAAGCTGCACGCTGCCTCCTCACTCTCCTGTTTTATTTCCTGGCAAGGAAGGTGGTGGTGGAAGCCGGAAAGTGGTGGTGCTGAACTCTGGTCACGGTGCGACCCAGGGTAAGGTCCAAACATGCCATAATATTAAGGAGAAGCTCGTGCTCCCCAAATCCTGAGCAAATCTCCAGCCAGCATCCCAGTCACTGTCCCCACGGGCGGCTGCAGGCCGGGGCGATGCCAGTTTGCTGCTGTCCCCTTCCATGATGGGGTCCAGCTACCGGGAGTCACCTTGGCTGGGGCTGAGCCCGGCTGATCCGTGGCAATCGGTTACCCAGCGGCAACTCATCTGAGCCCTTAGGCACAGTCAGAATATTTTAATGCTGGCTGCAGGGAAGGTAAAGGAGGTGTCCGTGCAAGGTGGGGAAACGATGGGGCAGCAGCAGCAGCAGCATCCCTTGGCTAATCCTCCGGCAGGGGAGAAGCAAACGGCATTTGCAATTGCAAAGGGCTGGTGGAAGGAGGAAGGGAGATGATTAGGAGCTGAAGAAAAGCAAGCCCTGACTGCCAGTTAAAACAGGAGTTTGCAGCACACCTGCACACCCGGCAGGGAGCCGGGCTGCTCCCGGCAGGGATGCGGGAATGGGCATGGTGCACAGCTGCTTCCACCTGTAGGTCTCACCGTGCTTTGCAAATGGGGAAACCGAGGCAGCGAGGGAAGGTCCCCGCAGGAGAGCATCGCTCCGCCAGCAGCACGCCTGCCTTCGCGCTGCTTCTTCCATCTCAAGGGAGCAGCAACTGAAGCACTGTTTTTTTAAAAGCCCAAACCCCTCCTGTGTGTTTCCTGCCACATCTTGCTCAGGAAGACAACTTCAAGCACCTACAGACACCGCACTTATTGCCTCTGCGAGCAGACAAGCAAAGCTGGTAGAGTTGCTGGGGAGAAGGGGATGGCTGCCAACACCAACAGGCAGAAAGAAAGGCTTGAGATCCCAGAGCTCCTGCCCGGAGCCGGCAGCTGCCTGCAACGCAGGGGCTGGAAAGCAGCAAGCGTGGCACCGGGGGACACGAGCTCTTCCTGCAGCCCTGGCAAAGGGCTGGCGAATGGCATCCACGGTGCTTGCTGCGAAGAGACAGGCTTGCTTGGCCCTTCAGCGCTTCCCAGAGCCCCGCTCCGAGGGGCACACCTGGGAGGAAGACTTTGCAAAGGCAGGACAGGACTAAAGAGATGAGAAGAGATGAAATTCGTGATCCAATGCTGTAGGCAGGACCAGTGCAATGGTGATGAAAAGAAACCACCTGCGGCTGGGCAGAGGGACGGGCGCACGTTGTAAGCAGCAGCAATTCAAGCCCGCAGCTCGGGAAAACAACAGCTCGCAGAGTGGGATGACACCTGCCTGTCCATGCCTGCGYCGAGACCCCTGCCTCCTCCCGTGGGACAGTGAGAAAAACATCGCAGATCGTGGTCAAGAGTTTTCCAAAGGCGATGAGTCACTTCGAGCAATCAAAGAGGGCACCGGCCCCAGCCTGGCTCTGAGAGCAGCGGGAAGCATCGCTCGGCAGAGACAGGCAGCCCTGGAAGCGGAGGGACTCGCAGCGCCCAGCAAAACCGGGGCCCGTTGAATATTCTCTCCGCATTGACTTGCTTGCTGTCCCCTTAAGTAGATAACAGCCCACACAGGCCTCTGGCAACAGGCAGCAGTAAAGTAAAGCTAGTTTTACATTAAAATGCGTTAACCCTCTAATTCAGTAAAAAGGCTGCATTTGAATAATATCCTAATCCAATTCCAGAGCCGCCCCAGGGAGGGGGATATGGAGGGTGCCCGGGGAACAGCYGCAGCCGTCACGGCTCCCGCTGCCGTCCAGCCCTCCGGGGTCTCACCCCGAACGAAGCCGTCACAACCTGGCAAAAGCCCACCCGCCTGGGCAGCGGGCTCCAACCTGGGGTCTGCAGACCCCACGGGGACCCTGCACCGTATCCCGGGGATTGCAGAAGACAGGACCAAGTGTAAACTACTGGTTTCAGTTCTCCGATGGGGAGAGCACGTGTCTTGTGTGAGCCCAGACAGACTCCCCAGAGCCCAAAATAACCCCTGCAGCCCCCAGGACGGTTGTTATCTCCAGCTCTTGCCGGCAGAGCGATGGGTGATGACCCGGCCAGGGGCTGAGGCTTGGAGCGGGCTGCTCATCCCCTCTGCCGTCAGCACAGCCTGGATACAACGCACCCACCCCGAAAAGRACACCCAGAGCCGATGAGCATTGCATCCCAAAAGTGCCCAGAACTCCCCAGGGAGCACAGGGCAGCCGAGGGGTGACCGGCACATGCGGTGACACCAGCCCTGCAGTGTCAAGAGCCAGCAAAACAAGGGGGCCAGGGCTACAGCTCATCATAGCCTAATTACAACAATTAGTGTGCCATCATTTGTTATGGATACAACCTTTCTGAATAATAGTTACCGCCAAAAGAAACGATTATCACTCCCGAACAAAATAAGCGTATTGTGATGGTGTTCAGCTGCAGAAGCACCGCCGGGGTTAAGGACCGGTGGGAGGCTATTTCCCAGGTTTAACTACGTGGACAGTTAAGAGAGTTTGCATTATTTTATCATTAGGATTGTTTCAGATCGGGAAAAAAAAAAGGCAGTGGGGAGTGATGAATTTCCTGCAGACCTACTTAGGCGTTCATTTTAATTCAGGGTAATTAGCAGGTATGTGCTCGTTTTCAGAAAATTCCCGTTAAACCCACTGTAATTTTAGGGGTGCAATGTTAGGGGTGTAATGATTCTCAATACGTAACAAAGACGTCGAGTCTTTGCTTGCGGAGTAGGAATTAACTCAAACTGTTCTCCTGAGCTGCGATCAGCACTTTCATAATTAATGTACGGGCATATATATCTGTATACACATACACAGCCCCCCCCGCACACATCAAACAGATTTCCTTGATACCAAATTGCCTGAAAAATTAACCAATGTCAAACTGCTCAACAAGATAAGTATCATTAAGGGAAAAAGAAAATCTTCATTATGTTTGAAGGTGCGGGGAAAAAAAAAACCCTCATGAATGTTTTCTAGCCTGTTTCCAGACTGGGAAATAACATGTTTTAAAACATATCAAAGGGTTAAATTAATTTTCATTAAAATTTAAATTTGAGAAGGCTCCCTCTCTTCTTTCCTCCCTCCTCCCCCTTTGAACGTTTGACTGGCAACCATTTCATATTTCAATCTCGGCAGAACAAATTGAATTAGATGTTGAAACCAAACTCTGCTCTGTTCTCTAAAGCCTACATGCTCTGCTTGCGCTAATCCTTTTCGTCGCCGCTGCAGACCTCAGAGACGCTCAGCAAGAAACCTGCCCCGCCACAAAAGACAATGAAGGGAGAGGGGGAAAAGAAAAAAAACCCAGGAAAATCCAACACCAACCTGCAACCCTGCAAAGCTTTGCTTAAATCATGTGCTGGGAAGGGACCCTGCCTGGCTCCCCCGTCCTCTGTGCCGGCCGTTGGCTGTGTTGAGCGCCGCCGGTTGGTCCTTCACCCCGGGATGCTAAAGCCCCGTTTCCCCGTGGTGACCCCCCGCTGCGCAGAGCCGCCCCGGGACCACCGACGGCAGTGCAGACGGCAAAGGCAGCGGGGAGCAGTGGAGGGAGCGGGGATGGGAACGCCGCGGATCAACGCTGAGCAAAAAAGGAAAAAAAAAGAGATTTCCCCCCTCCCTGGTGAGCTTGTCACCATTTTGGCTGACCCCCGCTGCTCCGACACCCGTGCCTCAGTTTACCCACCCGTCCACTGAGTGCAAACGCCCGCCTGCTGCAGGGCAGGGCGGATGCGCTGGAGCTGCCGTGAGGGATGAGTGTTTTACACTGCAACCCTGCAGAGGTCCCAAGGGGGCACCCCTGCATTTTGGGGGTCTGTCCCCTGAGCCAGCAGGCCCAGGTCCCGACAGCAGGAATACCCAGTGCTGGGGGCCGGGAAGCCGCTCGGAAGCAGCAGCAGGGCTCTTCAGCTGTAGCATGGTTTGGGGGACCGGCACGGGGTGTTACAGCTCTGGGCGCTGAGCAGTAGCACTCAGCCTCCTCCCCGGGGACTGCACGAAGAGCTGGGGAGCCGGTGAGCCCTGAGCCCGCCGGTGTTGAGCCCCAGGCCCCGAGGGAGGACCAGTTTTGTGGAGGAGGTTTGCAGAGGAGCTGGGACAGGACACGTCCGAATGCATGGGGCTTGCCTGGGCTCTGAGCAATGCTGCCTGTCCTGCCCCTCCCGCACCGCTCCATCCCTCCCCACCTCCATCCCTTCCCACCTCCATCCCTCCCCAGCTCCATCCTCGGGCTGGCTGCTGGAGAAGGTGTTAACAGCATGTACACCTGGAGGCATCCTTAAATCAGAGCTGCTCCAAGGGAACAAATGTTATCTGGAGGCCCCGGCACTTACTGCAGACACACTGCATGAAGCAGGCAGTTATTTAACCCAACTCGGATTATTCCTGTGGTCACGTAAGCACCTTCCCTTTCATCAGCAGGGCCCCAGTGCTGTGCTCGTGCCCAGGGCTTGCGGCAGCCCGGGAAGGCAGATGTATTAGCAGGGTTATTGGTCGGCTCCAGGCCCAGATGCACTCACTATTCAGGCAGCCAGCAGTGTTGGGGGTTGAACAAAAGTCCGGTAATAAGTAAGGTTATGAGCATCCCACTGCTAGGTGTATTGGGTACCGCCTCGCAGCAATAGGCAGATATTGCGGAGAGGAAAACAGCCTCTCCAGCAGTAATGTGTATCGCGCACACAAACACACTCCAGCGAGCGCGGGGCAGCTTCCCGGTGCTGATACGTGGAGGACAGCCCCGGCTTCCCCCCCGCATGGTGGGCTCAGCGCCACTTTGGATGCATGCATCGTGCAGCCCTAGCAGCACTCCAAAAACCAGGGGATCCCTAGGCCACTTGGATGAGATTTAGGAACCAGTGTCATTTCTGTGGCTGTAAAAATGGGAGCTGGAACATGTCAAAATCATTCCCGTGGTGGTGTTGAACAAACACAGCCTTGCTGGAGAAGGCACCGCGGGGACCTTCTCCCCAGCATGAAGGATTCATCAACCCAGCACCCCGAGCCACCTCCCTGTGGGCAGCGTGCCGGCACGATGCACTTGTCTCTCTTGGCCCTGCATGGGTTTCTCAGCACAGGACGGGGTTTCGTCACCGTGGAGGTGGGCGGTGAGTCCCTCAGTGGATGGAAAAGGGGGGCAGAGAGCGGCTCAAAGGGACCTAGGAGCGTCCCTGGTGTTTTTATTGCACTTCTCCAGATGCTGTGGCTGGTGAACAGGTTTCCTACCAGCAATCCAGGGTTCCCACTGTGGCCACAAACACAGGCAAAGGAGATCCATGAGCCTGTCTCACCTCTCTTGAACCCAGGCACGGTTTGCTAGGCGGTCTCAAAAGGAGGTGGGGGGGCTGGCTGAACTGCACGGTGTTTGACCACAGGGAGCTATTTAATCCTGGCTCCCTCCTGCCAACCTCTGCCATTCCGCACTCTCCAGTCTCGAGATGTTACTCTAAGACATGCCAAGGAGGAGCGATGCCAGCCAGGACTCAAGAYGGCATGAACTAGACCCTGGGGTGCATGGTGCCCTTGGAGGGAGTGAAGCTGTGGAGACTGCGGGTGCTGGCAGGGAAAAGGCCTTTGCCAAACTATCTGTTTCGTGGTGGCAGCTGCAGGTTGGTCTCCAAACAGGCGCTTTTTTTTTTTGGCAGCCCATCTGTTCTCCCCCAACCACAGCGAGGGCCAATTCGCGACTTGACAGCGATTTCTGCTGCAACAGCAATTCTGCTGGCTTCCCTTGTAGGAAAGCAAACACACTGGGGAGCACACAGAAACACAAGCAGTGCATGCATTCACTTCAACGTGGAGCCTAAAGCGAGCCCAAATCTGGGCTGTACCCCCGAGACCACGGCTACGAGCCTGCGGGGTGACAGGGAGGAGAGGCAGCAGCTCGGAGGCTGCTGAGCCTTTGCAATGCCACCTTCTCCTCCTCCTGGCACTGCCAACCCCGCGGCAGCCCACCACATTTTGATCTTTGGGGCCAGCTGTGTCCCCCACTGCACCGGTACCCACCTCACCAGATGCCAGGCAGCTGCTAGATGGCCTCGTCTTTGTTGCTCTCCTCCTCTTCCAGATGCTCCAGGATTTCATTCAAAACCTCCGATCGTTTTCTCTTCTTTTGGGAGTCTGTCCAGGCCCGGGTGGTAGCGAAGGGGATGCGGGAGAAGAAGAAAAGTAAAGATTATGAGCCGGACCCACGCACTACTGCCTCTAGCTCATCTCTGCTACCTCCAGCCTCCCTCATCCCCCTCCTGGGTAAAGCCCCTCAACTATCATTTACTTCTCCTCACCAGCCAGGCCCTGGCAGGGCACCATGGCTGGAGGTGTGACTCCATACCTACCACCTGTGCTTTGGTTCACAGGCTTTGCTGGAAACAAATGGCCCCAGCACCCCAACAGGCTCATCAGTGATGCCGACCCTTCCCGTTGACCCCAGTTCACCCATCCGCTGTCCAAGAGTGGTCGCAAGACCAACCTAGACACCAGCCTTGGTTCAGCAAGGCTCTTGGCAAGACACAGACCCACCAACATCCTTGCCGAGACATAAGATTGCTGCCTGGCCCTGCAGCCCAGCCTGCGTCTCCCACCTCAGCTGGTAGTGGGTGAAGGCGAGAGGCTGGCTCTCCCCCAACAGCTGGGCAGGAATGTCCCTGCTTCGCTCCTCTTGTCCCGCGCCACCAGCACCGTCCTGTGACCCCCCCCCGGCATCACCATGCTCCTGAAACTGCCGCGGGGCGCAGCCCCGTGCACGCATCCCTCCCCACGGATGCTACAGCCTGCAGGAGGGCGAGAAACCCCCGGGGGCTGCCAGCACATGGGCGAGCATCCCAGCCTCGCATCAGCACCCAGTGCCGGGGGTGACAAAGCCATTTGGTCCCTGTGCTGAGGCCAATGTCGGCGCTGCCTCCTCTCCGCCGGGCAAGAAGTGCCCTCTCGGCAGGAGCCGTGGAGCAGCCCCCTCTCCCCCTGCTTGCTCCCCAGCCAGCGGCTCTCGCTTGCGAGCAGCACATGGAGAACAGCTGTTTAAATCCTGCTTTCAGACATCAAAAGCCTCGCTGGGTTTCTCAAACAAACAAACATACCATAGGACTAAAGAAAAGGTGTAAAATAAATAAATGGAACAAGCTGTGCATTTTCTTTTAGTATTACAGCTGCTGCGGGAGATAAACAACAAGTAAATGTCACAAAACATCAATACAGAAGAAATTAACCTGACAAAAGCTCACATCCCCCCCTCCGCCTCCCCCCAACTCCCAACAATTTTGCATTTCTGGAGTTCCCATCTAATGATTTTATTTTTCAATTAATTCCTTGACAGAGCGCCAGAACCCACCTCCCTCCCCGCCGGGGGCTGCGGGGACGGGCCGGGGGATGGGGGTGCCAGCGGCCCCCACTCCCCTCCCAGCGCCTGCCCCGCCGAGCTCGGGGGAGCCGCGGGGGGGCTGCAAGGTGCCACCCCGAGACCCTCCAGCAGCTCTTCCCAGTTCAATCACCCAAAGGCACAAGGGACAACCCACCCTGGAGGAAGGTGCCAGCTCAGCGGTTCTCCCTCCCCTTTACTCTGCCCTCCCAGCTCCCGCTCCCCTGGCCAGCCCCGCGCTCGGGGCTCGGAAACGGCATCAAACGTGGTCTCAGCTCTCAAATCCACAGCAGGGAAGAGTGTGTCCCCCACCTGCCACCCCTTCCCCACCAGACCCCGACGTGCCGCAGGCGGAGAGCCCGCACAGAGGCGATGATGGGGGTTGCACGGCAGAGGGGCTGCTGGATGTGGGACGCTGGATGCGGGGTGCCGGGTGATAAGAGAGCATCCCTAAGCAGTGCGGTGCACCCAGGGGACCGGCCATGGTGTGGGCAGCGGGCTGGCAGGGCAAACAGCCCCCACTGCATGCTCCAGATTCACCGGCTCAGCCACGGCGCTGCTGGGGAGCACTGGAAGCATCCCCCCCATCCACCCAACAAGGAAGAAAAGGGGAAAAAAAAACCCCAGGAGGGTGGGGAAGAGAATTGGTTCGACTTCCGTTCTGCAGCTCCAAGCTGGTTAAGGTTTGCCCGCTAACGATCCCATTTGCTTCCTTTAAACAATAGCCAAAGCCGACGGGGGTGGGCCGAGAGGGGGATTACCACGGGATTAGAACGTGGCAGGGTTGCGGATGCCATGCTAATCCTGCAGGGTTTTAGTCTCCGGCTACGGCATGTGTTTGCATTAGTTACAGATGCTCTCTAAAAAAAAAAAAAAAAAAGAAGAAAGGAGAAAAAAGGGACCCCAAAAGGCTGTGAGGTGAGGGCGAACGTGGCGGGTCTGTAATGCAGCTGAGAGGTAAAAGGAGCAGCTTGGGGGTCTGCGGCCAGTGGAGGAGCAACCTGGGAAAGGTGACGGGGACGGGGACAGGGAAGACTCTTCCCACCCCGCCGGATCAGGTCCAGAGTGGAGCATGCCTTCCCCTGCAAACCCTGTGCTTCCAGCAAACAACTGTAAATAAGCAGGGGCGAGCCACAGTGGGGCTCCACTGCTTACACCCACCCACAGCCCTCTGCCGAGACCGGGGGTCTTGCTGGAAACACTCTCACAACTGAAATGCAAGCCAGACACCCTCCTCACGCATCTCTCCCTCATTCGYCTGCCCCGCAGCCTCCACATCTCCTCTTTCCACCCCATCCTTCCTATAAAAAAAAACCCCAAGTCATTCCTTCCCCTTCCTGCGTCTCGTGCAAAATTCCCCAGCTGTCAATTTAATTCTTTGATCGATGGGAAAGAGCAGGAAAAAACGGCCCAGCACAGCTGGCTTCCCAAGTTAGCCCTGGCAGGATACCGCCAGCCCCGCTGGTGATGGCTGAGTGCAATGTTTGTGAAGCACAGAGAACACAAGTCAATAGTAATTTAGCTGGATTGGGAGCAAGTACCTTCCCTGCACGGACTGCGAGCTCCCGGGAGAGAGGGAGCACGCGCACGCTGAGGGTATCGCTGCCTTGCTTGCAAATCTTCCCCCAGCGAGGCTTGCCAGGATGGAGCCGCGCCGGCAACCGTCCCCCCATGCCGGACAAGCGAGGGAAGAAAAGGGGGATCGAGCTGTTCACTGACCTTTTGTGGGCTGCAGTTATGTGATCGCGGGGATGCAGGAGATGTGCAGGTCTGCACTGGGGCTCTGGATGCAACCCCAGACCACTCCTTCCTGCGCAGGGCACACATCCGTATCTGCCCCTCGCCGCAGGGCTGGCAAATTCAGCTGCAGGGCATTGGGATCCCCTCATCACTGTTTTGGCAGAGCCAAAATATTCTCCCTGCTGGTTTCAAAGACATCACTGATCCTTGTTTTCCAAAGGGAGGATCCCCCTCCCCAAATGAGGACCAAGATGCTGCTGGTGGCAGGGTTCGTGCATCCCTCGCTGCCCTGATGTAGCGTTTGCCATGACCCTGCTTCACGTTATGGGCTGGATTAGAGGCCCCAAGGTCAACCGTTGGCCAACCTTTCTGTGGCTTCTCCTTACCACGTTACAGTAGATAAGTCTCTTTATCCACAGCAGCATCAAATCCTCCCCTGTAGCCGGCCAAGCTCGCGGGCTCTCCAGCCGCCTTGCAGCAGCAGGTCCCACAGATTAATAACGCATGTGGGGTGCGATTAAAACTCAAAGTAAGTGCTTTTTTTTCCCTAATATAAGACCCTCCTGCCTCAGGACGAAGAGAAGGTACACTCAGAAATGAGCAAAAAGACTTAAACCTCTTACAGACTGTGCTTGGAGGCAGGAGAGCGAGCGCAGGGTGTAGTGCTGCAGTCCCAGCCGTCAGGGCTGGGCTGTGGCTTCACTCCTGACAGCATTACTGAAACCACCTCTGGCAGCTGGTGACCACTTCTGGGGTCCTCACTTTCTCCTGGAACATTACAAAGACTCAGAACAAGCCATAAGGAATGACCTGAAAACTACACGAAATGGGAAGGGAACCTATTCCATTTTATTGCATCTATTAGACCTATTGAAAAGATGGCTCAGAAGTGACTTGATTGCCATGACAAATGCCTGCACGGAGAAAAGATTTAGGAGACCAGACCTCTCTTTAACCTAACAAATAACAGCAGAGTGAGACCTGGGAACTGGAAGCCAAATCTCTATAAATGGTGTCTAGAAATAAGGTGCATAATTGTAGCAGAGAGAAGTCAGTGGTAGGATGTGTCTCTCGCAGCCCAGGTCTAGACTTTACAACATATTTCCCTGCTAAGACAAAAATGACGGGGCTGACACTGGAGCTGCTGGGTGAGCGGTTTTGACCGCTGCTACTCAAGACACCAGCCTGAAAGATCAAGGTGGGTCTTTCAAAGCTGGAGATGCAGAAATCTGCTCTGATGGCAGCGAGACGGAGCAGGATGAGCTCATTGCTCAAGTCAATCTCGCCATCAAACCCAGGGGAGYGCAGGTCACCGTGTTGTCCCGCTGGACCTCGGTGATAAGAACCCCCCAGGCCTTATGGCAATCTTCTCACCCTCCGTTAGCACTCTGCAGCCTCTCCTACGCACAGATCCACGACGTGCTAACTCTGGAAACATCTGTGCATCACTGTTGTGCCCACAGCAAACCAAAAACTGCATAGAAAAGAGGAAATGCAAGAAGAAAAAGAAGGAGCTTTTAAAAATACTTAAATTCCAATTGCATAAAACTTGGGAGAAATGTGTCTGAAAGCCCCGTGAGATGGGCAGTCTCAGTCCTTTGTCCTGCTTTAACACTTTCACCTCTTCTGGTATGTGCAAAATCCTCAGCACACTCCCTGGTTGCTTTTATTTCTGTGGAATAACCAGGAAAAGGGCCAGGAGCAGCAGAAGCCASATGTCACCCTGTACCGATGGCACAGCTCTGCCAACACGGCTTGATACAAACACACGCCGCCGCTACAGCAAGACCAGCCTCTCCAAACAGCATGGGTGGCTTGAGGTGCTGGAGGTCTCCAGGTCCAAAAGGATCACAGAAGACTTTCAGAGAAAGAAAAAAAAGAAAAAGACTCTCCCATGGGATGGCAATGCTCAACCCTGCAAAGAAATTTAGGGCAGGAAACAAGGAATAAGCTGAGTTGGGTGGTGGGATAAGTCCCACCCCATCCACCGCACCGTGCCTTTTGAAGGCATCTGCCTCCACGTCCTGCTTCTCAGACACTGCTGGCTGGGCTTGGCTTGGGGAGCAACGCGAGGACAGCAGCAGCAGCGGCTTTTGTGGCAAAGAACAGCTGAAGACACGAGGGACCTTTTCTGAGACTTGAAGACTCAAAATTACCTTTTCTCTCTCATTCCCAGCTCGGTCCCTTCCTACCTGGAGATAAGGGACCAGAGGGGCCTGACCACTGCAGCCTGCAAAGCTGTGGGAAGACCCTCACAAGTCACCCACACTGAGGTGGCAGAGGAAAACTCACGGGGACATCCATGAACAGCGCAGGGATGTCCGAGCTGCTCCTGCGCCTTTCTGGTCGACAGAATCCAGTCTGCATCAGCAGTGAAACACGATGCAYGGTCTCAGCCCAGCTGTTTGGTAGGCTGAAGGGGCAGGGAGGATTCAAGGCAGGGCGGCAATGCCGTACAGGCTCTGTATCCTTTCCACCCCGGCTCCATGTGGGAAAATCAGTCTCCAGCTATGCCAGCGAGGAAATGCGAAGGAGCATCTCCATGGGGGCTGAAGACAGAATGCTAGCTGCAGTTTTTCCCTCTTTATTGCTATCACTATCGCTTTCTGCACACCCACAGCAAAAGGGACGGGGTGCAGCTCCCTCCCCTCCTCAGGGCTGCTGGGTATCACTGCCAGAAACCCCACGGCAAGCCCGCCTTGAAATCAGGAAAGGGCACTTCCCAAAAAAATACAATCCCACCCATGAAACTCCAGCCTGCCGGTGTGGTGCGGAGAGGCTGAGACCTGGTCCCAGGCACCAGCCAGCTCCCAGTGCCCGCTACTGTGCCCCAGACAGGCTTTGTTATGGAGATCTACTTCTGGCAGATCCCGCTCTGCCGCAGGATTAGCTACCAGCAGTTTTGCAGAGGAGGACGCGCGAGTGCGCCAGACAGGGCTGAAGTCATTGGTTGTTATTTCTCTCCTCTCGAGATGGGTTGGAGCGCAGCGATGACTACCGCCTTCAATCACATTTTCAATCCCTAAAGATGGGGAGTGATAACCTTGCTCCTGTTTTTCAGCCAAGCCCCTGGAGCCACTGCAGCTCCAAGGCTGTATCCCTCCGGGGACGTGAAAACGCTCTTCCCCCACTCTCCCAGAGTCCCCACCTCGGTGAGGAAGACCCCGGACAAGTGGGCTGGAGCAAACACAGACAGAAATCGGGAAGCAAGCTGAGCCTGGGGGAAACAGGGAAGCGACAGAGCTCGCAGGCAGCAGCCAGCATCTGCTGCAAGTCTGCAGCTACCGTAAAGCCAAGACTATTTTTTCCCCCTAGACTGAGCAGAGCAGAAAGGGAGAAAGGAGATCCCGAATATAAAATGGGGTGCATGAAACATCACACCTACTGCCTCCTCCACCCGGGTGGAGACTCACATTACTGTGATCAAGCATGACGTGTCCCTCTCCAGCGCTGGGTTCTGGGTGGGCACATCCATCCCCAGCAGTGCCTGTCCTCCCCGCTGCCTCACTCGTGCCCCCAGCAGCACAGCTCTACGCCCAGGCTGTTACATACACCTAGACACCGCTGTGCTCCTTTTGGTCTCCTTTTTGGCACCACGTTGGAGATCAGCCCGTGGCTCCCAGCACATCCCCCTTCGCTCCACACCTCTCTGGTCATATCCACCCTCAGCCCTTCCACCACCAAACTGCAGCTTCCCCAGCCTGTAATAATCAGCGCTGTGCACACTATTTCACGAACACGAGGCCAGGTCCCGCTGGAGTCAGGCTTGCTAAATAAGGGAGGCTTGCTGCTCTTCCATCGCCGGGGATTGCGACATGCAGCACCAGAACTGCTTATGCCAACCCCCCRGGCGATGGGCATGTGCGTGATGGAGAGGGGAGGCTGGGAGGGGATGCAGGAGGAAGAGCATTGATCTCCAGCTTAGCCCTCCCGCCCAGGGGAGCCCTGCCTACATAAATATTTGCCAAGCAATGCATTTGTGCCTGTCGATGGCTGTCAATAGGAGCCTGCAGTGCTGTTATCTGCGGAGCTGTCATTCTCGGGAACCTGATCCAAACAGCCCTCTCCGCATCTCAACCGATGGCCAAATTATTTGTCCTTTTCAATCTGTGTGCTGCATGCACAGAGCCTGTCCCCAACTACAGAGCACCCTGGGGTGCAGGTGGACGGAGCAAAAGCATTGCAGCTGGCAGGTGGCATCGAGGTGCCTCGGCAGGGCCAGCACACGGAGAGTTAACCGGCTCACGTGCAGACAGAGAGCTGTCAGACAAAGCCGTGGCCTGGATGCCTCCTGCTTCCCCCTGCGCTTGCATCGTCAGGCTCCAGCATCTACCTGCCAGCTCCGGCAAGCCGGTGGCGGCGGGGAAAGGGCTGGCGTGGACCGGCAGCGTGTGCCAGATGGGACGGTGCCAGCCGGGGCTGTATCGGCAGGCCAGAAGGATGCTGCTACGTTACCGTGGAAATGGTCTGCCGTTTTCCGTCTCAGGGCCTCCACTGTCTCATCCGTGTCTGCCCACTCCAAGACCAGCCTCCGGCCATACAAATGCGTGCTGTGGCACAGGGCGTTGAATGCTTTCTGCAGAATTAAGAGAAAAAAAAATAATAAGGGAGAAAATAAAAACAGGCGCACATGAGGAAAAGCAAAGATGTCCCTCCCTCTGCTCTGAATCTAAAAGGCCACCAGAGAACATCCTACTTCGAGCACTTTGCTCTGATGGGGCAGGATTCATCTCCATCAGTGGCTTTGACTCGATCATTTATCTTCTACATACTTGCAGCCGAGCAAATACCCATCGCCATTCCTGCAGGCTGCTGCTGCTCGCTAGGGAGCAGGCTGAAATCCAGCACGGCAAGCAGCTCAAGGTTGGCTGCAGCCTTGCATCACCCTGGGACCCCACCTGAGCCGGGAAAGCCGTCGAGACCTGGGGCAGCACTAGGTGGGTCAACTGCAAACCAGGGCCCTCAGGGGCAGCACAGCAGCGCTGGGTTAGCACGGGCAGAGCAACCTCGCGACTCTCCACCCACCCTGTTCTCTGTCGGCATGCAGTACAGCACAGCTCAAATGTGAGTAGAGAGGTTGCTTTCTGCTCAGGGGCAACGAGTTTGAAGAAGCCTGAGCTCGCTGAGGAAAGCTGCCTTCCTCTTGCCAACCGTTTGGTGATGTTGGCCATGGTGGCAGCAGATGTGGCAGAGCCAGAAGCCAATGCAGAAGTCCCCTTCCTTTTTTGCCTATGGTGGTTTGCTGTGTTACAGAAATCCAGAGGTTTCCTTATTGTTACATTCTGCTTAATAACATCTGTACAGCTATGATCTCTTGCTGATGTTGAATACAAGCGTGGCAGCCCGCACAGTAGCTCAGACGGCTTTCTATGCCTGTAGGCAACCAGCAGAGTCATTCAGGAAACAGAGACTCGATCCAGGGAAGGTTGACTTTGTCCTCATTTCCCACAGACTTTCAAGGAAATTCAGGACTGAGCAGGACTGGGCCCATAATGCAAATACACAAACACACCGGTCAAATATTTTCATCCCCAGGGGCCCACAAGGTGCTCCACAGCGATGCAACACATGGCTGGGCAGAGGGGTAGAGGAGTAGAGGAAAGGAGCCCAAAATCCTCTTTTAAAAACCCCAGCTAAGGCTGGGATTAAGTCAGGTTATAAGCTCTGCAAACCCACGACAAACAAATACGGCAGCTACAGGACCACAGAAACACATCCCACTGTCCGACAGGGACGTCTCCTCCCATCTGGAGGCCCCCAAAACAGCACCGAAGTTGTCCCGGAGAAGCCCAGACCTCTCCTCCGAGCTGTTTGCTAAATGGCAATTTTGAATCACTGCGGTTGTCCCCAAATGTCATGTCTCTGGGCAGGGGGGCTCCTCCTGCAAGAGGCTTTGGCTGTCCGCTCCTCGGCAGCCAGGACCCTGCCTGAGCCGCCGGGTTAGGAAACTCAAAAAAATCCCCCATTTCCAGTGACCAGCACTCAGCAACCTGTGTTTTCCCCTCCTTCCAACTCCCTTTCACTCATATAATTCTCATTCATTACAAAAAAGAGAAACGAGGAGCACCAGCTCCACCTGCTCCGTAGCATCGCTGAGACTCCCCACCTTCCCACCCTCGCCAGCTCCCCGGGGCTGACCCCGGCAGGGCGGCGTGCTGCCTTTTCGGGGGGCACATCCCTCTCCGAAGGGCTGCAAGCCTGGCTGCTGCTTTTGCAGCTACAGCTGTTTTTATTTGCCGCTGCTGTTGTTTTAAAGGCCTATTTTCACTTGGAATGGTATCCAATTAGCAGAGCAATGTGTTGGCTTAAATAAACACTCGGGGGGAGGTGGCAGTAGGGAGTTGTGATGGCTGTTTACGTTGGCACAAAGAGCCATTTCCAAGGCCTGGCAAACAACTGCAGCTCTAATCGCCGGGTCTCATTTGCTAATTTATACTTTTTAATTTCTCACTTCCCGCAGCACAAGGAAGAGGAAGGGTGGAAGACAGGATACGGCCCCGCAGCAGGTCACGGAGGAGAGCAGACCATGCCGAATGTGCCCACGATCATGGTGCAAAGCGCAGCACTTGGTGGGCTCTCATCCTCAAAGCAGCTTGCTCTGCCACGTCCCCCTCATTGCAGGATTGCTTCCATGCCCCTCCGGGCACACGCAGACCAGCTCAGCCCAGTCCGGGATGAGGCACCCTCTAGATATGCAGGGAGCACTGGGAAAGGTCATGGAGCAAAAGGGAAGGCAGATGCTGCCATCAAGTTGTGTTGCATGAAAGAAACCCACTGGGAGAGACGCATCTGCCAGCAGCCTGGTGACATTGGCACTTCCCAGCCGAACGCACTCCCAAAATGAGCTGTTTTGCACCCAGGACGAAGCAAACCTCGGGATGCCGGGGCGAGATTGCAGGAACCCTCCCAGCCCACCGCTGCTCCAGCCCGTGTGGAAAAGGGCATGTTGGGACCTGTGGTCTCCACAGCCCCGTCTTCCAGATGGGCTCCCGGAGCTGGGGCTGCAGAAGAGAAGCTGTGCGTTTCAGGTGAAAAACAACTGAATGTCACTTCATTTGGAAACCAGCTAAAAAATAAAACTTAGCTCTTCACTGCTCTGAGAGGAATTAAGACTTTTTCAGGGGAAAAAAAGAGAAGCCACCAATGATTTAAAAGACAAAGGGATGAAGGGGAGAAATGCCATCCCCATACATCCGCATTGCTGGAAATCTTCCAGCGAGAGGGGGAAATTTGCCGCTGCTGCTATTCCAAATGGAAAGATAGGTAGGGAAAAAATATATTTTAATTACATGAGAAATATGAAATGAGGACAAGCAGACCGGCTTTCAAAGAAAGCGGGGCTGGAGGCAGGAGCCGTTCTCAGGGTGCGGCTCCTCCACYGAGTGTCTGCCTTCCCAGGACACCTCCTTTGAAGACCAAAGCATCGGATGGTCAGAGGCTCGTTTAGTTGTATCCGAACTCGGGATAAAGAGAGGTGTGGTGTCCGCTCATCCGAGAGAGAGACTCACCGGAGAAGACCTCTAATTACYATGGCTTCGCATCATCCTACGCCTTTAAGAAAAGGGGAGCCTCCACCACACAAGGCTCGGTATCCTTAAATGCCAAAAAAGGATTTAATTAAACCCACTGCCAGGTAACACTGAAAGCTGAAGAGCCCTGGCAAACCTCCCTGCAGGTCTCTTTTGCTTTCCAAATGCTTTAGGGGTTGCGTGAAAACCCTATGGCCCTCTCCCCCTAGAAAACAGGACGCAAGCATGCTTAAAAATGTCGTTTTTGAACCCTCCCGGTTATGATTTTGCAGAGTTTGGTTCAAACTTAATGTCATGGCTCAGCGTGGCAGGATCTTGTCGCTAGCTCTGAATACAGCTTGGGCAGGGCTAGAGGCCGGGCGGCGGATGGACAGGCGAACAGAGCAGGGAAAAGTGGAGAGAGGAAGGGGAGAGGCCCCCAACAACAGCTTAAAAATGTTTGTGGGATTCAGAAAGGGAATTTCAAAATTAAGGGGTGGCCGATAAACTCACACGAAGCCCGGGCTGCCAGGACAAGACAGACACTGCTTTGGAGCAGAGCCTGCTGCGCCGGGGCGTTGGAAAGGCAGAGATCAAGAGACCGGACCATTGCGTCCATCACCCCTGAGTGCTACGGCTCCATCCCTAGATGCCGTATTAATCTGCTCTGCCTATAGATTCCCCCTTGCCCTATTAAATACTCAAGCCAAAGAGTCTCCAGGCTGGAGTCATTAGAGGGACAAAGGATCAACAACGTTAGGAGATTGATAAATTTCCCTTCCTTGCAAGAACCAGTCCCAACTGAGGATGCTCTCTGCGATGCCAGCTGCACATAAGGATTTTTCCTTCCGTGTGTTTGCATTTTTAAAGGGTTGACTGTCTTTCCCGAATGGGCAATTTCTATTTGGAGACCAGATGTATTTTTATATCAACAGGGGAGAAAAGTGGAAACTCAGCTTCCAGTTAATAGTTCAAAAATAAAAACAATCCCACAACAATTCTGCACAGGGAACGTCAGGAAACATGTCACATGGTTAATGCTTCCTTAACGGGAGTTAATTTGTTATTGCCAGCAGATCAAAGCTCCCCTTCTCATCCCCCAACTTCCCTGCTCTCCCAGCTAGTGGTCAGCTGGCACTGGAGATTTAAAACCAAAGGCTTGACCAGCAGGTATGCAAACCCTATTCGTCAATATTACTTTGTCACTCCCATTGCTGTCTTTGACAGGGGTTCCTCCCCGTTTCCCGGCTTCGCACGTGCGTGCTGCGATCTGCTAAATGCTCGTGACATAGAAGAGAGAGGGCTGCTAATTTCATCTGATGGTGGTGTAACACTCCCAGTCGAGGTCCATCCATCACCCTGGGAGCCGTCAAACGACCCAAGAGACAGCCCTGGCTGCAGACATCACCGTGGGAAAGCCAGGCTGGGGCTCTGAAGGACGAGCATCTCCATCTCTGAAGGAGAAGATGCTACCAGCAGCAGCGTCCCGTGCCCTGCCTGGACGTCACCTCCCCTGCAGGCAAGGCTGCCCAACGAGTGCAGCTCGGGTGCTCACCCCTCCCACAACAGCACCTTTCGGCAGGGCTGGCTCTCCTCGAGCGGGTGGCAGAGCATCAGGGGAGGCCGAGGGGATGAAACGCAGCCTGGTAGGACAGGTCTGCAGGGACAGCATCGGGGAGCTTGGAGGGGGAGCCCCACATCTCTGTCCTGGCTTTGGAAAATCTCTGCATACGCTCCCACAGCGGCCGTGATTGCTCAGAGAAAAAGACAAACACGGGAGGTCACAGGCTTTAAATGCCCAACAAAGCCACCCTAATTATTCTATTACAAAAACATCATGTTTTATAAGATGCTTATAAGCGATTTTCAGATTACCACTCTGAGCAAAAATGTCATTGACAGTCACAGCTCTTCAGCTCAGAGGTCTCCAGGCCCAGTCCCCTCCTCTCTCATTTCACTTAGCAATAAACTCTAAGCCAATTATGTTCGTGTTTACAATATTCAGGATCCTATTCATCAATACACAGCGCATCCTTTTCCAGACGGCCAATGGAGTGTACTTGATGTGCCACTTGTGAGACAATTAAATCCCTCAAAGAGACGAGGGTGGAAAAAAAAAAAAGAAGGAAGAAGAGCTGCTTTGCTGGAAAAGCAGACCCCCCCCCGCCCCGAGCGATCTTCCGTAGGGCGGCTCGCTCCCCGCACGCTCGCCTCCCACGGCCTCTGCGAGCTTTGGGAGCAGTGCCCCGAGCAAGCGCCCTGCCCAGCTCTCTCCCCTCCAGCTGGCTGCCGGCGCTCACCAGCGATAGATGGGTTTCCTACTGTTGAGATCTCTATTTGTCCAGCGCAGTTGGAATCAGCCACTGGATCCCCAAGGGGCTGAAGAGGGACTGGATGCAGACACTGAGCCTGTGCCCTGTTTCCTCCAGAAACCAAGCAGGAAAGCGGGTGCTGCCTCATTCACCCCCAAACTGAGCAGCAGTAAAGAACCAGCCGGGTCCCCGTATGCAGCTTTCCATCAAACGCGTAAAGTTGCCTTAGGAAAAGATTAATTCAAAAACCAGGAACAAAGCCTGAATGACTCTGGAGTGAAGCAGAGGTTAAAGCAAAGCTGCCCAGAGCCGGGGTTGGAGCAGAGCCACAGGCACAGCTCACCGTGCAGGGAGAGGACCCACGCTCCTGGGGGGCTCGCTGCACCCCACGCTGCCCAGCGAGCTGGCCCCCAAGGGGAGGATGAATGCTGAGCGGAAGGAAGTTTGAATTAGGATCAATACAGGACTAACATAGAAACTCTATGTACTGTGTTATACAGGAGGGCAGACTGGAACGGATGATCTAATAGTCCCTTGTGATCCCGGATCAATGAATCCTGTCTAAAAACATAAACACAGTGCTACGCTTGCTCCCCCCTCCTCTCTCCTTCATCTCTGCTCATGGTCTTGAATATTTGGAGTCTCAGGGAGTCAGAGGAGCCACAGGGTCCCTTCCCTTCAGCAATAACATCCCTTGGCTTGCACCCACAACCATTCCTCTTCCAGCTACTGCGCAAATTGTCAGGAGCCAGCAGCGGGGACGAAACCCGCGCTGCTCCGGTGCTGGGAGTGCCCACGCAGCAGCTTACAGCGGGGCCAAGGACCCTCTTCTGCCCAGTGCATGAGAGACCATGCTTGGTCCAGCCTGCTCCTGAACCTCTGGCAAAGGGTAAGAGCAGAATACTATCAAGACAGGCTACAACCCCCTTGTTTCTTCTGCAAATATGGAACTTAAACATATAGGAAAGCTTTAAAAAAAATAATAGACTAGAGCATTTTCAACAGCAAACTATCCCAGCTTAAAATGCCATGGAGTATTTTGCAGTATAAACTGCATACAGATTGCAAAAATGTCAAGATACTGGAACAATGGGTTTTGCGTTTTTTGGTTGAAGCAAAATGTGCTTTCAACTTGCAGGCTTCAGGAGCTCAGATCTTGGTGCTGAGAAAGGCGCTTCCCAGGCACAGCTGCCTGCTGCTGACATTTTCTCTATTGCTGTCAAAAAGCCAGTGCAGACCCCTCTGAGAAAGCATCCTTGGCCAACCCAGCACAGCTAGGTGCCCTCTTCGGACCAAGACGATGACTGTATTACAGAACTTGACCTTTGTTCCTGTGTTCAGCAAGGTGAAGCAGACGCAGACCTTTCTCTCTGCTTGCCCATCCTTTTGACCAATTCACAACTACTGCTCTTCTGTTACGCTCACTATCTGAAAAACACCAGGGTAAGCTTGCTCACAGGGAGTCTCAAAACACACGGAGGAACTGATGAACACAGGCCTTGTGCAGTTTACAAATCAGTAAACAGCCACAATATCCAAAACTCCCCTAAAACCAAGGCAGTGGTGGAGGTGGGACACGTACTCAGGTTTCCTGATGTGGTACGTTGGGTAGAAACCATCCCTTCTCACCTTGCTTCTGACAAACCTGAAAAATAAGTCCCTGTCCTTCTACATTACAAGAATTTTTAGCCATTGTATCAGTTGCACCAAACTTATGCCCGTTACAGCTTAGGTTGTGGTTTCTGTTGTGTAACCTCCAGTGGTTGAGCACATGGGGGTTTTAGCCTCAGTGCACCTTTGCTGGTGAATGGTAACAGCCTGCCCCAAATCTGGGCTACGCCTCAGTCGGACAGAGCCTCCAGGCTCCCTTCCTCACCTTCTGCTCCAAGACCAGGCTGGGTGGGTGCCAAAGGGGCAGGAGAACGTGGCAGGTCTACATCTCACCTTGGCATCCTGCTTGGTGAGGAAATCCACAAACCCAAAGCCCCGGTGGGATCCCGTTCCTGCCATTTTCTTGGGCAGCCGGACGGTCTTCAGCTCTCCAAAGGTGCTGTGAATTAGAGAGGGAAAAGCAAAGACACTGTGAGATCAAGGGAAGAACCATCATTTTATCACAAACCATGGCACTCCCAGTTGCAGACCCACGTTGCAGGCTTGCCAGTGCTGAGGACTCGGGTGAGTGGTGTCCTGCAGCCGCCCTGCTTCCCTGTAAGCCCCACGTCCAAAGCACCTAGTGACAGCTAAAAACTCAGCTTGGATTTCAAGGGTCATCCTTTCCAGTCGCAAACCTTAACAAAGCAAAAACCTTCTTTAACAGAACTGCTGTGTTTCTCCCTCTAGGAGATCTGCAGAAACCAAGGACCCAGCCTGCATGCCATGCCCTGTTCAGGGCAGGCAAAGAGCATCTCCAGGTTAGCAGGAGCCAGGGTGGCTCCTGACCACCATCGAAGCAGATTTATTTGCACCTTTGGAGAGAGGCACAGGATACAGGCACGAGCCAGAGCACGGCCCCACGGGGACCTATCTCTTTCCAGAATAGCTCCTCCATCCCCAAAGCCTGTTGTAGGCGCCGTGTTCACAAAGGTGTCATCCCTCTGCTCCACAGGTGCTAGGCATCATTTTTAAGACTGGATTTCCTCGCTTTAACACTTCACTTGGGTACCTGTATTTCCCATTCTGCAGCCAGCCACCCAACCTCTTTCATGAGCTGGAATAAACTGGTTTTATTTAAGCTTGCTGAAATAGGGGGAAACAGGTGAATTCAGCAGACCCAAGTCCTGCACAACAACCCCCAGATCCAGCAGCGTTTCAGACAAGCTTTTGAGTGCCAACGGGATGGAAAGTCAGGAAGGGGGAGATAAGGGGGTTCCTGTTTAGCTGGAGGGTGTGGGGTAGGACTGGCAGCATCTGCGCTTGGCCACGGCCCAGCGGAAACCTTGTCACAGCATGCCTGTCTCCAGAGAAGGAAATTGTCGCTTGAGCACCAAAGCACACAGCCATCCCACCAGCCTAGACCTTGTCCAAAAAGCCTGGAAACAGACCCAAAGGCAGCGCTCGCTGGACACCCCTCTCCAGTGCCGTCCCTGGAGAAATTCCAGGACAAAGCCGACGCTTTCTATGCATCCGAGCTCCTGCTTCCCCTACTCCTCCCCTCCCCTTACGCCCATTTATCAAACACATATGCACAAACTGCAGGCAATAAATATTTAATGTGGACCGGGTCTGAATAGATGTGTTATTTTATTTGAAAATCTACACACACGCGTGCATACACAAAAGGAGCCTGGGATGCAGCAGTGCCAAAGAGCACCTGGGAATAAACACAGTAAAGGCCATAAACGCTCTCGTGAAATGATATAAGCTAAATCCTGGGAGTTAACCTGGTGCACTGGCAGCATGACCAGGCATTCATCCACCCAATTTCCTTAGGCAACGTGGTGTGTAAATGTACCATTATGAAGCCTCAAAATGAATCTGCACGTCTCCTCCTTGGCGCTTTCCCTCCCTCTCTCCCTCCTGCCCCCTTCGAGCTGGTGCTATGCAAACAAACAAACAAACCCGAGCGGAGGCGAGGGAGCAGCCTCGGCCGGCGGGGATGCTCGGCTCCAGGAGCAGCAGGAGCGCCGCGTGGTTTCCAGCAGCAGGAGGGTCCTCCTGCAAGGGGGTGCGGGTGACGGGGGCCCCAGGAGCTCTGCAGGTGGCTCCTCTAGCTTGCAGCATCCCTGTAGGATCTCGAATGCCACAGTTGGGTTACAGGAGGGGTAATGAGAGAGCTCCTGGCCCAAGGAGATGACCATCTAGCTAGGAAAGACAGGCGGTGGGTGGCACGGGCAGGGGAGAGCTTGCTCCAACCTACTGCTCCATGGAAAACATCATGGGCACTGCCTGGGGGGAGCAGAATATTTGCTAAAGGAATATGAGCAGAGTATTTGCTAAAAGGGAGGAGGTCTCAAACAACACTCGCTCTGTGCACTAAAACACCACGTGTCTCCCTTTGACACCGAGACCCAACGTGCAGGATGGGCAAGGAGGTGCCCAGCAGGAGTAGGACAGCTACGGACCCCAGGGCTCAGGGTCCCAGGGGGAAGCTGTGGTGACCCACATCAGCCTGGGCAGAGACGGGAGAAGCTGGCTCTTCCCTCCTCCCCAGCTCAGAGTGGCCCAAGCCACCCATGCTGGGAGACGTGCAGAGGCAGTGGGGACCCGATCCGGAGCGGGGCTGCCCACAGGCATCTCCCTGGGGAGACGGTGGGGGGAGGCAGGACAGTGGTACCCACCAAGGGCTCCCAGAGAGACGGGTCCATTGGAGGAAGCTGCAGCGCAGCTCCCAACGGGGAGCAGGCAAAGYGGGGGGGTGAGGAAAGCCGAGGGGCATGGCAGAGGCAGGGCTGACCGCACCGGGGCTGCGGAGTAAAACACCCTCCCTCCCACTGTGGCGCTAATTAGAAACCACAACACAGCAATTACCATCCCGGGAGCTGCGAATGAAGCGGAGAGCCCGGGCCTTTAATGTTGTCCTCTCCAGCACCAGGCAGAGACTCACACCTCTCTTTTCCAATTATTTCCTCCGGATTTGCGGGGAGAGAGGCAGAGGCGGAGGGAACCCAATTACCCCCCGCAGTGCCAGGCTCCCGGTACCCAGGGAAGCCAGGTGCTGCCGTGTTTGCTCCCACGCCRGCTGCATCAATGCCGCAGCCTTCCAGCTCTGGGACGGCTGTGCACGGATCGCACCACTGCTGCCACGGGCAAAGCCACGGGAGCGGGGATGGTGGAAGGAAAAGGGATACAGCTCATCGCCCAGGTGAACCCCAAGCAAAATTACATGGGAGGGAAGAAAGCAGCTTCTATACAGGCTGCTAAACTGCAGCTCACCTGTAAGATCCCACCGAGCTGCTTTAAAACACATGGTTCCCCAGGGGTGGGGATGGCTGTGGAGGTGGGGGGGCTCACAGCAGCTCAGACCCAGTGTCGCTGCCACCTCCTTCCCCTTCCAGCACACAGCTCCGATGGGCGCAAACGGCATGAAAACGCAGCACGCGCCCCAGGGGTGGGGGTTCCTCTTGGAGCTGATGTCTCTCTCCTCTCTCCGTGGCAAACTGGACGGAGATCAGAAAGTGCTGGCACCAAACCCCACTGCTGCCATGGAGCACAGCACCGTGCCAGGCTCCTCGCCCCAGGCACGATGGTTTACAGGGAAGTCTCCAGTTAGCGTGAATGTGAAACCTGAGCGGTTTCTGCATTCGTACCCACCAGCATCCACGTCTTCTCCAAGTGCTCCTGAGCCCCTGCACCAGCGTCAGGGCTCAGCCACAGCACAAGTGCTGAAGGACTTCACGGGCGTGSGAGCAAAGCCCTTTCCTGCTTGAGACAGAGACTTGTTTGCAGTCAGCCCGGCTGAACTTTGCAGAAGACTGTAACCTCCTTTCTGGTGAATCCTGGCCCCGCCAGACCCACGTGCCTGGCCCGGGGTTGGATTTCTGGCAGGGCACCCCCACTGTTCTTGGTGGCACTGTACCGGGCTGCGAGTTCATCACTAATGAGCGCAGCCAAGGTCTGCGGCAAAAAGAAATGTCTTATGTACACATCTTCCCCATGGAGCTGCTCACGATTAATATAGGCAGTTTTGGGGGTGGGAGCAAAAGCGAAGAGCAAGAACTTTGCCACAGAGGTTTGCAAAGCCCCCGGCAACCTGCTGTGCACGCGGTTGCTCCCTCGCCTCCCGGTTTCCTTCCCCGCGTACTCGAGAAGCACAGTGGCCAAACGGCAGTCCTCTGAAATCCCGAGTGGGGGTCAGGGCCCAAAGGGGAGGGCAGAGCCCAGGCAGAAGCGTGGGTGGGTCTGGAGGACGTGGCTCTCCCAGCCTCCCTCTGCCTGCGCTCCCCACGTGCCGCAGGCAGCTTGCCAGCCAGGCTGGCAAAATCCGTCCTCACGCCTGTGCTCGCTCTCCCAGGCTTGGCATGGTTTCACACCGCTGGCTGGAAGGGATGACAGCCCCGAACAAATGCTGTAACTAAGATATTTCCTAAACAAGAACCTTTGTTTCGTGCTGATCCGGATTTATGAAGGCAGAGGGGAAACCAGTAAAAGCTCGTACTGGTCCTGGCTGAGCAACGATCCACATGGCTGCAGAATAAAGACAGCCACAACCTTTCCCCTGACAAGTCACCGGTCCCAAGCTCAGCAGAAACACACGATGTTCCCAGAGATGTCAGAGGGGCATCCCCTCCCTCCCACCCACGAGGGATCCAGCACTTCTACATGGCATTGCCGGGTACCAGCCGCTCTCCCGATGCTTTGGCAGCTCTTCCAGTGGTGCTGCAGCCATCCCCTCGCTTCCCTGGCGGAATAGAGAGGGAAGAGAAGTAGATTTCTCCTCCACGATATAAGATGTATGCTGCAAGCTGGCTGCAGGTCAGAGGAACATCACTCCTTGGGATTGTAATTATATCCTTCTGGCACAGGCCAGCTGGGAGGCAAGTCCTTTGCCTGCTAATTATAGGACATTATATTGCTATTAAACAGAGCACACTCTAGCTTGGTAGACAACATACTGCTCACTTGGCTTTGCCCGTTTAGTAGAAGGTGCTTGCGCATCCTTCATCAACATGGCCAGGCAGCCAGAGGACAGAGGATGGGGATACAGGTGGTCTCCAGAAACCCTCTTCCCTCCTCCGCCAGCACGACACGTAAGTTCCCACCCTGCAGCTCCTTTCCCTTCCATCACCGCTCTCCTGCTGCAGGCACAGCCCCAAATCCACYGCAGCATTGCCAGGCACGCGAGTGCCAGCACCATCTTCTGCCGCTGACTCCACCACCTCTTTTCGCAGCTCCTCTTTTCCCATCGGGATTTGTCTGAATTTCTGCTCCCTGCTTCCAAGTCTCTCCCCACCCTCGCTCAGCCCCCGATGTCTAAGTCTGGCCCTACTGCTGCCCCAGGCAGCCACGACAGCCATTCGCACATGCTCGTTCATGGGACAGRTACCTACAGATGAGGTTGAACAGTACTCCAGCTGGGAAATGTCCCCTCCATCTCAAATAGGAGCATTTAAACTGCAAGCTCCTTGGGACAAGCCAAGACCTGTCCAGCCCTGATCATTATTTTCAAGTCCCAAACACAAAGATGTGTTCATCATGCTTGATCTTGGCGCGCCCTCAGCTACGAGCTGATCAAGGGCTCTTTGGTTGCCAAGTTCTGTAGGGGAAAGCACAACTGATACCGTGAATCCATGCGCATGGTTGGAAAGACCAACTGCTGTCCATTGCCAGAAGAGCAGATCTTCTTGGAAAACAAACAAAAAAATCACCCTTAGGTCTCTCCAGACAYGTACAGATGTCCCACTGCATGGGGCAGTCCTAAACCCCTCTCTCTAGTTTATATCCCTTCAAGAAAAACAAACTAGCAATAACTGCGTTGGAAAGCTGGTCATGAAAACCTCTAGCAAGGTTGCCAACCTTCTCGTGGGTTGCCATCTACTGCTACCACTTCCTCCTCTCCTCTTGCTGCCTTCTCATCCCCAAGCCCTGATGCTGCCTAAATCCCCCCTYGTGACTGCTGGCAGCCCTAGGATGGAGCTCAAGCGGATGAGCCAGGCAGCGTAACCGCTCCTCAGAAATGGCTCTGGGCAGGGGACACCGAGTCCATGAGAGACAGAAGTCCTTCCCTTCCTTGCTGCACAACCTCTTCCCCAGCAGCCGGCTGCAGCCACACGTCAGCCCAGCAGAATCCACTCAATTGTTTTGCAATGGTCGTCTTCATTTTATTATTTTTYCCCCCTCGCCCCCAAATAGGACCTTCCCTCCCCCAACAAATTACCTCCCTGCCAGTCTCTGCTTCTGCGCYGATTTGCTGATTATGGGGGGGGTGGGGGGAAATAATAATGGTCCTTTTTCTTTCTTCCTCCTTTAGGAAAGCAGGACCCTGGCAAATGGTTTTGCCCCTGGGCTGAGCCGTGGCCAGTTCCACCCCCCGCATGAGAGAGTTAATGAAATACGCAGCGGAAGGTCCCTCCCGCCTCCCGCTCCAGGACTTCAGCTGACTCCAGTACGGCTAATCCCATTACAAGAAAATAACGTGGATAATTCAAGCTAATGAAATCGTTACAAGAATGTGGACAGCCAGGGGTGGACATTCAGAGCCAATTTAACACTCCTTGGTGTTGTTATCCCCAGCACAGGAAATATCTGAAAGGAGGAAGGGAAAGGAGAGAGGAAGGAAAAAAGCCCTCCTCTCTTGTTAGCTTAAATCCTGTTAGAGAGTTCAGGAATTAATCTGCCACATATCTCCCCTATTACCATTATCATCATCATCATCATCAATAACGTCTCCCCGGTAACCTCCGAAAATTAGCAAATGAAYGCGCAGGAGGGCAATGCAGGAGCGAAGCCTCCTGACACGCTGAACCAAGAGCAAACTGCCGCTGCCTCCATCTCCGGCGGAGCCGTGGCGGCAGGAGACGACGGGTGGAGGGTCTTTGCAGCAGACCAGGTGCCCTGGTGGACCCCCAGCCCACGGCTGCACGGCTGAAGTGATGTGGAAAAGCGGGTCCTTGCCTGCCCCGGCCCCACTGCAAAGCTCATCCTTCATTCCCGCAGCGGTTCCTAACCTGCACCGGACAGTCCTGCTGGATAATCAAATCACCTTCAAAACCCCTGTGAAAAGCCAGTGGTACACAGGAGGAGGACAGCCACGTCTGCGCCTTGTTCTTTACTACATGGATCATCAGTTTTTCCAGCTTCCTCTCCTCTTTGCCCAGGAGCATCGTCTTTGTTTGGAGGCCTCTTGATCTGCTGCTGCAGCAAAACTGGGTTTTGCTTTATGCAATTCCTGTTCTTCAGTCCCAGCCTCGTGCTGCCGGGAGAAGTGCTGCTGTCTTCTCTGAGCTCAGCTGCTTCCAAGCGATGGACCCCTTCTTGAGGCCAGTTTTCTGGGGGAGACCTGGCCACGCTGCACAGAGCCTCCCGCGGCAGGTCCCCCTCTTGGCCACCCACACCGAGGGAAGCCGAGCACCGACAGCACGTGTCCGAGCTCAGCCACAGCATTTCACCACGAGTCGTTCTTTTTGGCACTGAGCATTTCCAGGCAGGAGCTGCCGGTCGTGCTGCACTCGTGGATGCGGTGGGGTACCTCCTCACCACCTAAACAAAGCGCAGCCCTTTCTGCTTGGGGTTGGAGTTGTGGGAAGCCTCACCACGACAAGATTTCAGAGCTCTTCACGCCTGTATCCTCAGCTCACACGGGATCATGAGTGTTCAAACACCTCCTGCATTTTCAGCTGGATACGGGTGATGTCCACTYGTCCCTCTCCTGCGCTGCTGGGTGATGGCAGGACAGGGTCACGCAGCCCCCCCCCAAGGCAGCTGCCTTCCCAGGGTGCTGCGATCTCATCCCAGACAGTATACTGCTTTGTACTCCCCCCAGAACACCTGCAACRCAGTCCTACGTAAAGGGCCCACAAAAATCGGGAACAGCGTTTTCAAACCAGGAGCTTCTCTGGGATCGGTGATGACCACCAGGTCCTGATGAGGCAGGAGCGAGCACTAAGAGATGCTGCAGCCCTTGAGCTACTGCTCAGGAGCTCAACAGCCGGCAGCGATGCTGGGGAATGAAGYGGGGACCCCAGGCTCCTTTTCAGCCTCCGCTCCCCCATTCAAGTGACCTTGCGATGCCGCACCTCTTCCATTTTTCCAGCTCACCGCCTGCAAAGCCACAGCTGCTGTCTAGCAACCTCACACAGACATACAACACTTCGATCAATCCATGAAGGCAGCAGAAGGACTCGTGATTAAAAAATAACCCATGCAACGTGAATGTGAGCGTCTTTGGTACGAGAGAGAAAGCAAAAGCCCCACAGCAAAAGCAGCAGAAAAGCTTCAAGTCCTGCAAAAGGGTGACCTGGCCTTGCAAGAAAGAGAAGTCAGCTAGGGATTTCCCTTTGATGGGAGAATTGGGGCCAGAGAAAGGTGCACGAGAAGCGTGTTGCTCTGAGGACTGTGGTGATGGGACACGTGGTGTCCAGCCTGGGTGGCCGTCCCCTCCCTGTCCCATGTGGAGAGTCTCTGATGTGTCGTAGAGAGGAATCTTCCACCTTTCTGCCACTACAGCACAACTAACACTTTTCCCCTTTTCTCAGACTTTATTTCCACCAGACTTGTAGGAAATCTACACCGGCCCAATTCCCACCTCACATCCCCCCGAATTCGACTGGAAGAGACCAACGCTTTCCGAAAGCAGCCCTGCCCGCGGCAGGGGAGGGGGGAGCAGGACAAGCCCCCTGGGATGCGCCCGGCACAAACGGCACCATTCGATGTATCCGGGATGCTCTCTTGCGAACACGTCTAATTACATCCAGACGGCGCTTTCGGCACACCTGCCACAGCAACTGTTTATCTTGCCAACGACTTAAAGAGCATCATTTGCAAAGTTTTCTGGGAAGGAAAGCCAATTAGCATGTCGCCGGCTAGGCACAAAGATCCTCTTGCTTTATCTCCGCCGTGGCTGCTTGGCAGAGGACCCTTCAGTGCTAATTCCCTCCTGCTGCTCCCCCCACATCTCTTCGGGTCCTCCAGTTGGAAATACACAGCCATGCTTTCTCCCAGAAAAGACCCAAAAGCAAAGCGGGGGGGTTGCGAAGGGAGGGGGCAGTGGTGGCGAGCCAGCCCAAGCTGCCAAACCTGCCCGAACCAGGAGATGTCGAGAGGCAGCGGGGCAGAGCCGTGCTTGAAGGAGGAGAGCCCGAGGTCCAGGGGCGAGGGGGACCATTGTGATCAGTGTGGCGGAGYGTCTTGCAAACAAAGTGCGTGTTTTATTTCCTTTTTTAAAACTGTGAACCTGGGGAAGAGGCAAGCATCGTGCCCGTGGCAGAAYAAAGTGATGCTCTGCCACAAATACATGCCAAAAAAATCATCCTGGTAGACACAGTGGCCAGGGAGATGTGGTCTGGGAGTGGAGGCGAGCCTGCAAGGCCCCCACATCCCCGTCCCCTCTCCAGCCGTCACACTGGCCTGGCACACCTGCCCCAGCCCAGCCTCGCAGCTCGGGCCCCCCCACCGCACCCCCTGCCCAGCCTTCRCAGCGCCCGCGCCGGGCAGTCCTCACCCATCTCTCCTCCTTCATCCCCATCACCCCGCCGGTTCAGGGTTCCTCCGTCCCAGCTGAAGGCTGCACCGGGACTCTCCTCTCTCCTACCTGCAAGTCTCCACATCTCCTACCCCTCCTTGTCAGCTCAGTGCCCCTCTCTCGCCGGGGACCACCAGTTGACTCATTTATCCGTGCTGTTGGTTTAAGTTTCACGGCGGTGTCTCCCTGACATGCCCCCACGCTCCCCGGATTAAAGGCGGCGCTGGTCCCAGCTCCAGCACGTGGAGGAAGCCCATGAGATCCACCTAGAAACCAGCCCTGGAGAAGCCAGTCCAGCTTTTGGATTGCCCTTGCTCCCCATCTCTTCCGCGTGCRGAAAACTAAGCAAAGTTTAGCTCTTTTTGGATTTATCGAATTTTGGACCAGATCTTCAAAAGATATTCAGATGCTCAGTATCACAAACACTGAGACTATATGGACATAGATGCGCATCTTCCAAGGAACTGTGAATTAACCCACACGACTCCTGCGAATATCGAGTCCCATTTTTTGTGGACTCAGCTCACTCAGCAGCAGCCTCCCTTGGAGCTYGCACTGAAGCAGGATCAGAAACGCGACAGCTTTGGCCCCAGACCAACACGCAGCCACGCGACCTTCCCTCTCCTCAAGATGCAAGACCAGAAGGCGGGGGCTGTTTCCCGTCCCTTAAATGGCTTGTTTAAAAATGTAGCAAAACATTTTGCCCCTTCTCGATTTATTTTCCTTAACAGTTGCTTATGAGGGACCTTATCAAAAGCTTTCTGAAATTCCAAGTAAATTAGTCATTAGGCAGGTTTTCAGAACAGTAATTAGGCCACTCCATGCCCCTGATGTATTATTTACCTGAGAAGATATACATAATTAGGGCTCTTCTTTATAACTGGTATTACACGCACTAAATTCTACTCCAGTCTATCGTGTAATTACGCAATTAGGCTGCATGCTAAACAGAAAGAAACCAATTCCGAAAACCAAGCAAAAAGAAAAAAAAAAACCAACGGTAATTATTATTTTTTAAATCCTCCATCACCAGCACAGCAGCAGGTCTTAAAATTTTAATATCCCTCCACTTAAGTCATTTTTAAACAGGTGCCGCAACCAAGTTTGGTTTCTTAATTTTGCCGCATTTAATCCTACTTTGCGAGGTTTAACATCATGCAAGAGATTCAGTTCCTTAAAGAGATTTGCTTTAAAGGCTAATGTTAAAAGGGGCCTTTCCCTTCCCCAGCCAGCACAGATTTGCCGTGCCGGTGGAAGCGGCATCGCATTGTCTTGCAGCCTCCCTTCGCCGCTCCTCGGCCCCCCCGCTCCTCCCAAACRATGATTATTTTTCAACAGCTTCCCGGCTTGCCGCTGGCAGAGGCAGACAGGTACAGTTGCTATGGTACGACCGTCACAGTAATTTAGCCCTACAGAGCTGGCTCCCACGCCTGAATTTAACAGGGCAGCATGGCAAAAAGAAAGGTGGGGAGCGCTGCGGGGGATGAGTGCCAGCCGTCGGGTGTCTGCGGCAGGAGATGCTAACGTGCAGAAAACCACCCAGCAGCCTCCGCACGCCTCTCGGCTGGAGGGATGGACCCGGTCATCTCCCAGTTTGTTCCTGCCTTCATCCCAGTCCGAGTGTAAAGCGAGATCTCAGCTCTTCCGCAGATCTCTTCCTACCTGTGCCACCCGCAGGGTGTTGCGCAAGCAGTCACGTCTGTCCTGCCTTTGCTTCCTGGTCCTCGCTGATGGAGGAGCGTGTGCCATGGGGTCGAACACAGGGTGGCGAGTTTTTTTTAATCTACCTATTGTTATACATTTATTCCAGAGTTGGTGAGATCAAAGAAAAGCGCCCAGGACTCGCTGAGCACACTGACACCTCCCGGAGAAGATACCTGCGTATTATCCGCATTTATTTTCATGCTTTAATCACCAATGATTCACTATTTAGTTAAAGCATGAACAGATTTCCTTCCAAAACTTTATATCTCAATGCTCAAAATTTCCAAGCCCATTCCCAAGGCACAGGGGAAGGTGCAGAGCTGGCACGGGGAATGCCATAAGCTTTAGGAAGCCCCGGTTTAAACACCGCTGTTGGACTTGCATTGAACTCTGCAAGAGAGCTGGAGGTTCAAAGTTGTCTGCTGGTCCCGAAGAGCGTGAGCTGGTGACTCAGAGGACTTCAAGGTAACTGCTGTCGGACATGTGTGACTGAAGAGGTCATTCGAAACCAGTAGAGAGGTCAAAAATCCCACTCTAATATTGTTTAGGTTTTGCTGCTGCTTCTCTCCTCTTTCGCCATCTTACAGAGGGGACCTCTGCTCCCAGCCCCGGTCACCGCAGGGCTCTTCCCTCCTCTGCCGCCACGTGCCAGCCCTGCCGAGGCTCCGCCTGGGCTCTGGACACTCACATTCTGTGATTTCACTTAATCAGTGGCTTTCTTCTTGATGTTACTGTAATTTTTTTTTTTTYTTTTCCAGGGGAAGAGAAAAGACATTCAAGTATAGCGGAGAAAAGTCCAGCTCTATCAGGACAACTGAAAGAGGACTTCTCTTGAGCCTTCCCCAGCCTCCCATCGCACCTACCTCCAAGGACCACGCCAGGACCAAACTACAGCTTCTGATATCCCCTCCCACGGTGGCTCTCACCAACAGGTACAAACCACCACAGTCGTGACCCTTATATCCCAAACCCCGTGAAATCTCAATCCTTGCACGGACTTCAATGAGAGCCTCCAACGCTTGCAAAGCCTTTCGCAGAGCTTGCACTCGTAAGCCACAATTCTCCCCACACGCAGCACCTTGCGGGACCAGGGCTTAGGAGCCACCAAGTCACCACAGTAATCATCAGCAGGTCAGGATTTCAAAGGAACCCGCAGCTCCAACAGCGCTGAGATTTGGGGATTTATCTCTCCTGGGCTCTTTTGAAAATCCTGATCAGAGTGCAGCTCTGGTCAAAAATAAGCTATGCTAAAAATAGTGCTCACGGGAGGGCCTGGTACATGTCTCTGCTCCTCTAAGATTCTTATGAGTCAGCTCGTTTCAAAGACAAGAGGAAATTTGTACAACTAGCAAAGCAGTAAACAGGGAAGGGAGATTTAGCCATGCCTCGTGGGTCCCCAAAGGGGTACCTAGGGCATCCTCTGGAGAAAGCAGCCTTGCTGTTAAGATACCGGCTGCACCAACAGTCAAAAAAAAAAAAAAAAAAAAAAAAAAAAAAAAGTATCTCAGATTCAACTGTAGAACCTCCTGCACTGAGCTGGAGAATAAATATAGAAGCAATGAGATATTTATAGGCAGACAGCTATTTTAACACAGCTCTGCTTTAAAGAGAATCCTTATTTAAGGCTTGTCCCTGTAAAGCTGCAGGATGACTTAGAAAAATAACCAGATTAATTATTTTCATCAGGAGAACAGAGAAACACGTAGGGAAGATCAAATGCATGCAAATGCATTAAGATTGCGGGAGCTTGAGTGAAGTGCTTCTGTTCTGGTGACTCAAACACAACAAGGATGGCGAGATCTCCTGAGCGCAAGCTAGTCTCTGAAGAGCCCAGCCTGACCACATCTGAAGTCTGCCAGGGATCAGAGCAAGACAAAGCATTAAAAACAGGCACACATCAGCTCGTTGGCGAGGCAGGCCGAGAGCCACCACGCCATCGCGCTCCCCTGACCAGCACTGCCCTCTCCAGAGATGCGACCAACAGCGAAACATTAGATTTTCTTGTTGTACCGTAAAAGCAAGGTGAGCAGAGGAGTATTTCTAGACGTACTGTATTTACTCCGATAACGGTCCGATTCATCCACCCCGTCCCCAATATTGGAGGTGCGGCTGTTACCCAAGCTACGATGGTTGCTCTCTTCCAGCTCGTCATCCCTTTCCCAACCTGCAACAACTACAACGCCTGCTAAAGCTCAGAGGCTACTTTATGCAGTGGGACACGTCTTTACAGGTTACCCGGAAAACTCTCGGAAGACGAGAGGACAGGGAGCGATTGCATGGCACAGGCATTATCTGAGCCATCATGGGATTCAACGATGATGTTTCTACTCTATTTCTGCAGAAGGCTCGTCGCTCTCCACCCTTGCAATGCCTGGAAGAAGAGGAGAGAGATCTGCAGCACCACAAAGAGCGGCAGAGCCCAGGGTGGAAGTCAACAACCCCAGCCGATCCACGACTGTGGGACCTTCTGGGCAAAGAAAACTGCAGTGGAAGTAACTGCTTGTTGGGTTTGGGTTTTTTTTTAATTTGTTTCCTTATTTATGTCTCAGCATGGAAGAGCATTATACGTGCAGCAGGGGTGCACCGCAATAACAGTGCGATTGAACTGAACAAGCCCGAGTGTGCGTGTCCACGCGTAGGGAAGCTGAAGTCCACGCTCATCGGCGCTGCCCCGGGGCCAGGCACACGCGCCCCACCACTGCAGCAGAGGCAGACCCTCCCCGTGGGGATGGACCTTTGCAAGGCATGGAGTGAGCCACCACCGGGCGCTTACCACCTCCTCAACGGAGGGAGATGTCCCAGAGGTGGGGACGTGCCGCCCCGCGCTGTCCTCACCCAGCATCTCGCTGTATCGCTATGCAAACACCAGCAGCTGTGAACCCTGCCAATGCAACCTTGCTAATTTAATAAATGGACTTTGACGAGGCTAAGAGTCTGCTTCAGCGCTCCCCATCCCCCTGCCCCAGCCCTGCCCACCACCTCCCAGCTCAAAGCCTCTTCAATAAAATAAATTAAACCACCCAACAAAACCACACAGCCTGAGCGTTTTACATCTCTGCTCTCCGGTGGGAGCAGAAAAATGCAAAAGAGGGCAGAGCTGGGCTGGACAGTTCAAAGGCAGCGCCGAATGCTGAGTGGGGCATTTGTGCGGTGGGGTGCAAGCTCTCCCCATCCCCCCTTCTGCTGTCCCCCCCAAAACCTTCAGGAAGGCTCATCACAACGCCCTGGGTGTTCACGATCGATTGCAGGCAAGCGCAGACGCTTGCACCTTGCCGACAGATGCCGTCAACACAGCGTGGCAGCCGCAGGCTCACCGAGAAGGTGAACGCGAGGTAGAAACAAGGGGCTACGGAAGAGGAAGAGAAACCATGTTCTTCTCCATCTGCCGGCGATGCCTGCACCAGCTGACTGAACAAGCTGTAATGCACGCATGGATGCCAGGAGGGGAAAAAAAAAAAAAAAAAAGAGAGGCAATGACACATCTAAAAATAACCTGCCAGGGCCGACTGGGATCCAAAAGGGCCAGAGTTTGCCCTCCCCAGAGGGGGCATTTCCAACAGCTTTTGACCGCTGGCTGCCCGGGCAGGGACACCCAGCTTGCAGGGAGCTGGAGGCAGAGCAGGGACCTCCTTTCTCCATGCTGCGAGGCTTCCAGGCCAGGGGCTTTCAACAGAAGATCCTAATTTTTAGAGGCAAAACAGATAGGTGCAGCCGTCTGAGCTGGTACACAAGTTGCCATGCCCGTGCTGGAGTTGAGGGACTAAGTGAGATGGGAGCAGGTAACAACTCCCCAAGGAGAGATGCTCTGCTTGAACAGATGCACTTGCCAAGTTATGAGCATTCCTCTGATTCTTGCACTGATATCAAGCAACAGGGCTTGGGAAACCACCTCCCACCATGGCTTGTTCACCTCTGAACAGGCACAGTGTCCCACATACCTCCCAGAAGCAACATCTCTGCTGTTTCTTTCTGCTCTAAACCCATGCTCCAATGCCAGGTACGGACCAGGACATGCTTAAGGTGTTCATACTTTCAGTCAACGATGTCCCCAAAGCATCTTAGATGCTAAATCCAGTAACTTAATACTGAAGACTTCTTCCTGCTGCCAGGCAGACAATCCCAACTGTACGATCACAGATCTCTCTTCCTCAAGAAGAGCAAAAACTATTTGAAAATGTAATCTTGGACGTTTTGCCTAACACCGCCAGAGTATTTAACATTTCTGATGGACAAGCCCCAAGAGGTAAACATCCCTTTCGTATTCCCCCAAGAAAAAGCAAGGCTCAGTTTCATGATGCCATTTGCCAGCAGCCAGTGAGATGGAAAGGGACTGGCATCTCCCAGCAAAGTGCTGGAAAAAGCCATTTCCCTAACAGATGCCTGATGTTCGCAGGAGAACTGAAGACACAGCCTTGCCGCCTCTCAAACCACAGGACATGCAACGAGAAACAGCGCAGAGAGACGAAATCCCACGCAGTCGCTTCAAGGCGAAGATGCCCGACACGGGAAAGAGTAAGAGCTGATGCTAAGCAGCATCACCACGGGCTGGTCACATACAAGACGCCAGGTGACAGCCAGCTGCTAGGTGTGGTGCTTCAGCCCTGTGAAAGGAGGTTCAGAGAGCTCTCCTGCCAGCACTCGCTGCTCGTAAGGTCAACGCAAAAGTAGGGGAACACACCGCACCACAGAGATGCCAAGGTCCCCAAGGGATGTGTCTATGTAGGAGGAGCCTGCTTTCAGTTCACACATCAGAGGATGGCCTTTTCGAGGAAGAGGGGACCTCAGAAAGGAATCAGAGCCAGGAAAGCATGAGCAGAATTGATTAAAGAAATGGAGTAATGCCTGGATTCATAGATTCTCTAATGTTTAATAAGCATTAGAAAGCATCGGTAACACCCAGCACCCAGCTGTGGGTACCAGAGGCTGGTGCTGCTGCTGGCACAGGATTTGCTGCTCTCATCCTCTGCTCCCAAGGGCCCAGGGCTCTGTGGGCATGAGAATCACGGGTCCCTTGGTGCTCACGGGACTCCTCTTCCCACACAGGCAGGTAACTCCCCTCCCATGGTTTATTGCAAAGGTTTTTAGTCTCAAATATCATGGGCTATCAGCTCTCTGCTGTGGGGAGAGAGCTGTGCCTCTTAATGTGCCGTTTCCTTCTCAGCTCTGCAAACACAGGGAGACCCGAGCTGCTGCCGCTGCATTTTGCCAAGTGCTGCAAGAAGTGCGGGCACAGGGTACATGAGGAGAGAAAAGGGGAGGTGATCCTTTCAGCCCCAACCCACAAAAAAATACAAGAGCACATGTGSAAAAAAGCTGAGACACCTTCTAGGGATAAGAATAACAAAAATCGCTGGGGACAGAGCAGAATCCCTGCCGACAGAGAACCTTACGGGGGGAGCGAGCTACCAGCCAGGATGGGCTTGGGAGCACTGAGCCTGYGTGGGAGCTGTCAGAGTCCCAGCCCTACCTCGTGTGACGGTGAGAAGTCCCTGCAGAGGTGACAGCTCTGGCAGACGCAGTGAGCAAACAGCCGAAAAAGGGGAGAAACAAGAGAGGAGGCAATGGCAGCCGGGGAAGCGATCTTTGCAGGCAGAGCCAGCCTGTGCTTGCTTGCATTAAAAAAGGAAAGGGAGGCAATTGGTTAAAGACCAACTTCTAAGCAGCATCCTTGCTGCCCACAGGTAGGGCAGGGCAGGCTGGCAGCTCCCCTCCCTCCCTCCTTCGCTCCCCGAGACTACCCTGCTGCAGCAGACCTAATTTCATGGGGTTTTTGCACAAGCAGCGGGGTGGAAAATGATCATCGGGAGCCAGCGCATGGCGAAGCACCCCCCGTTCCCCAGATCCCCCTGCAAGGTGAGCAGCCCCAGCCCAGTCCCGCTGGGTCGGTACCGCAGCAGGGAAAGAGGCTACCGATGAGCTTTGCAAATCACAGCGGTGGTGCGGAGGGGGGACCCGCGCTCCCCCCATCCCCGTCACCCTCCTGGATGCTGACGAGAGAGACAGCGCAGTCCTGCGTGACAGCGTGAAATTAATATGATTTTGGGGGAAGTTGGCAGTGAGTAATGAGCATCTGAAATACCTCATCTCCACCCCCTCGCCCCCCCCCAAACTCTTTTAACCCTTCGGCTGCTAGCACAGCAGCAGGATCAAAAGGGTGGGAAGAATAAGACCTGGCTTAAAGACAACTGAAGAGGGGTCACGCAGCCCACCTGGCAACTGGATTTGCAGGGCAAGTTTTGGCACAAACCCTGACAGTGCTGCTTGCGATCAGGCCCAGCCCGCAGAGGTGCCCAGATCAGTGCTCAGGGGCTTGGAAAAGTCATCGATGCTGCCTTTCCAAGCAAGGGTCCACAAGGAGGTGTCAAAAAACCTGGGGGGCTGGAAGGCGACCAAGCCCGTCCTCCAAACCTCCCCGGGCAAGTCCCAGAAGGCCACCCATGATGGAGACAGCCCAACATGCCCAGACCACCGAGAGGCAGCCCCTCCGCTAGCAACTGGGTCTCTGAGAAGCAGAACAAAGGAGATGACTTTCCCAGGGTCGGTTTCCCTGGTATCTATCGGAAAAAAAGTCCCATCTTCAAGGGCTTCTTATGTGAACTCCTGGATGTCTAAGGGTCAATCCCATAACACCACCTTCCTGGGAAGACAAGCCTTAGGGGCTTCCTCCTATGCTTACTTGCACCAAGTTCTCAAACTCAAGATCTCCTCTCCTCTGCCAGATGCCTGGAAGTGGTCAGGATACTGCTGGGGGAGGAAAGGGAGGTGAGAAGACAGATGGTCAGCCCGACCCGCCTTAGCTTGGTTTCTTCGGGAAAAACAACTCAGGGGAAGGAGCACAGACAGAAATGCTCACGGTGCCACCAGCTGCAGAAGCCAACACGGTTCAAACGCCTTTGACAGGGGCTCTGCCCCAGGGAAGGTAAGAGGCCATGCAACGAAAGGTCCTAAATTGTAACCATATCCCAAAGGCTTAAAACTCGCTGGATTGGAAGAAGTAGAAATGCTGTAGCAGGCTTGAGGTTAAAAAAAATAATGCAAACAGAGATGCAAATAAAGGACACAGTGTCATCCTGAGGAGAAAACTGTGATTCATTAGAGGCTTGTTCAGGACCTTCTCATGAAGCGAGACTGAAAAATACCCACACGTATACGCTAGCAAAAGACAGGAAGGTGGACGGACCAACATCACCGTGCAAGAACTCTAGTTAAGAAATGCAACAGAGAGAAGAATTTTAAGATCAAGAAAATAATCATCTTGATTGCTCCTTGACTTAAAAGCAAAGACGCAAGCTCAAAAGTTAGTCCAGTGTCATTTCAACATTGCAGATTCTGCAACCCTCCGGCTGCCTGCCCCCAAAGGAGGCTCAGTGGCCAAAGGACAATTTTGAAAATGAACAAGAACTGGCTACAACATAAGGCAAAAAAATAACATGTTTTTCCTTCCTTATATATAGACACACACATGTGTCTTCTTAACAATTCAGACAAAAGGAGACCTTATAATACTAATAGCCCTGAGTGGGTTATTTACAGGAGACAGCAGCTCCTATAGGCTTTGTTTCTTGCTTCCTATTGAGGAGAAAAAGCCCACGTGTACACACACACGTGTGCCAGTCCCACTCAGCACAGAAAAATGGCAAAAACCCCAAAGCAAAATCCCAGAGTTACATTTGAATAAGACATTTCGAAAGCAGCCCCTTCCCCATCTCTCTGCATTTCCCCGAACCCCTCCACGCTGACGAGCAACGGAGTCTGTGCGAAAAACTAATTAAGTTCCATTGGGAGGTTCGGCTTGGTGCCCTGGTGAGAGATGCTTCAGCAGGAGTCAGAAGGAAGCAGCCTAGAAACTCCCTTCATTTGCATTGGACAACTGGACTGCGCAAAAGCAGGCAGCCGAAAACTCCTCGGCAGAGGTTTCGGGCGAGCAGAAAAGGAGACCTGTGGGTATGGAGTATGTGGAGTGCAGAAAAGGGGAAAAAAATATAAAAACCAAGTATTGCAATGAATATTCAAGACAGGGAAAGAGATGTGCTGAAAAATCTTCCTTCTGCTCTTGGGAAGATCCACCTTTTAAAGCAACCTTGTCAAGATAACACAGAGTTAAACATTTCCTTATCTATGTTAAACACCTTTATGATTCAAACTGAAAAACAGCAGTGAAAACCTATTTCACTCTCCCCCGCCCCATGGCTCATTTTGGATAGTCAAATTAAAGTGGCCAGTTACATTTCTGGTCTCTGAGTATCAACCCAACGTTGCTGTGGTTGTTTTTCTAGCACATGAGTGTAGGGCTTGAAAAACGACCCAAAAAAAAAAAAAAAAAAAAGAAGTTTAATTTATGCTTTTTGAGATAGTAAGAGAAATAAACCAGCCCAGCAGATCCCTGTATTCTCATCCGGAGCTCTCAGCTCACGAGGCCGGTGCACATACCTGCAAGTTGCTGCCCAGAAAAGCACCTGCACCCTGCATTTCCCTGTGCACCGCTCCCAGGCACCTGCAATTTGGACACGGGAGCACACAAGGATTAGTAAATCCCCTGCGCTAAGCCGGGCTGTAAGGATGCACCTGGGGTAGGGTGGGCAGGAGAACAAGGTCACACACAATCCAAAGGCATGAGAAGAGTGGATGGCACGGGGTGGTCCGGGAGGTCCAGCCTAAGGGGCAAGACTTAAATCTTCCAACAGCCCCCAGCAAAGGGGGAAAATGGGGTGGTAGCAGAGACCAAGGGCAGGAGGAGAGCCAAGTTATGCGGTGGGATCACAGGGGAGACCACAGCAGCCCAACACAACAGCACTGCAGCCAGGACCTGGTGCAAACACCAGCTCCGAGTCTGCTGGAAGGCTGCAGGGAGGAGACACTGCCGGGGACGCTGGAGGGCAGAGGAAACRTAACAGCAGAGAAACTCCATCTTCCCCTTGCAAACCAAAAAACCACTAAAAGCGACCAGTGGGGCAGAGCTCCTCAGCCAGGAAGAGGGGAGCAATCAACCAGCTTCCTAACCACACCAAAGAAAACATGTCCAACGAAGACACATTTTTTGCAAGTGCCTTCGAGCTACATGGGCAGAGGGGGCCCACACAGCAGGCGGGCGAGAGGGGCAGAGCCGCACCGGGAGCGCCAGCTTCAATCCAGAGCAGCGTCCTGCAGCCCCCCATGCCAGACACGCTCCTCCTCAGATGCTCAGCAGCCCAAGGCACAGACCTCGCATCCTAATTAGGAAGCTGAAATCCAGCATTAATGCAAAGCACCACATGATCTGCTGGCATCATCGGAAGCCGGTTGCATTTACATCTCTTGAGGATGTGGCCTTGAACTGGCTCACTGATGCTCCTTCCAACGCACGCAGCCCTGCAGTGCTCCGGGCATGGGTTTGCACCATGGTTTTGGGAAGCCACCTTTAAAACGGGAACCAGACATTACTATCCCTAGGGATAGACCAAAACAGGGCAAAAGCGCTGTTAGCGTGGGACTCCACCCGTATGCTGAAGACACCAGAGCACAAACGTGCACCTATACATGTGCTCGGATGCAAACCACCACYGGGGAAGCTGGCCAGGCTCTGCTTGTAACCTCAGGACACTTGATGGCCTGGAGCAGGAGCTCAGCTGCTCGCCCGCGGTGGCCTGGGCTGCCCCGCTGGTAGCACGCTCATTTGCCCATGGCTTTGCCATCTCATCTGAGCTCCATGTGCAATTAGGAAGCATACCACATGAAGCAAGGGCTTGATATAGCCACAGCCACTGGAGACCACCCAGGTGAACTCACGTTCCCAGCTAATCACCGTCACTTCCCACCCAACAGCTCGGCACCAGGCAGAGCATGTGCTTTCAACACAGGAGACCCACACTGCCACCACCCTGAAAGCATCAGCCAACTCAAACCAGGCTTCCCCGGCCAGGCGTTCAGCCTGGAGATGGCTTTGGAGATCACAAAGAAGGGCCGGTCACATTTTTAAACCACCTGCTTGTTTCCTCGAGAACACGATACGGCGATCCCACTCAACACCAAACCAAACTCAGAAGCATCATTACTGCTGTCAGCGCTCAAATGTGTAATGAGACATGTTCCAGTTCTTGCTCCTAAAACTGTTTTTGACAGGTTTCCACCTGAACGCGTGCCTCTCAGCAAGATACACGTTCCACAGTCCTTCCGTGTGCTGGCACCAACGTCCCAATTCACAGGGGAAGCCAGAGAGCTGGGATCCAACACCGACTCGACAGATGGGTGCAAAGCGCCCACCGATGCCAGCTGCTTCCCTGGGGTCTTTCTGCTTGTGCAGACCCATTGTTGTGCACCCCCTTCGGGCACAGGCTCGCAAGCACGGTACCCTGGGACAAGCAAAGGTGTAAGTGCTGCAGAGGAGCCGGCAGCTCAGTTCTGCACAAATACCTTCTGGCAGGGCACAGCCCCGCTTACTGTTGCATCTGAGCATTTGTTTTAATACACTTATTCTCCCAATCCTTCTCAGGAGTTGTGTCCATTCTCTGAGGCACCTAAGCCCCAATCCACAAAGGTCGTTAAGTGAGTGATCAATACTGGCCTGAGTAACACGAGCAAAGAATTGAGCAAGGTATCCAGACCAGATCCCACAGGACCAGCCTCGCTCTCTCCTCTCATCTGCAGATTGCTCCAGTACAGGATTTTGTTCATCTGACTCCACACCAAGCAACAAGGGAGGTTGCTGGGCCACAGGCACCAGACTGCGGAAGACGAAGAGGCTCTTCCCGCGGCAGAAGTAGCCTCCAGGGGAGAAGGGGTGGCACGTTGCTCTGGGGAACGTCTCTGTGTTCACCGATAAGGAAGCAGAAACTATTAGCTTTAAACCAGTAACTACACACAGGTAGGACAAGAGACGTTTAGGTGGCGGGCTTTGCTCATCACCCAAACAGCTATGCTCCGCTTTTCCGAGTCCTTCAGACTGGATCTAGCTGCAGACTGACAGTTGGACCATCTTGATAAAATGACTCAGAAATGCAGCTTAATCTGCTCATGGGTATAACCCAGATGAACAGGGAATGAACCCAGTGGTGGTTTCTACCACAAGAAAGGGTTGATGATTTGCTCCACTTCCTTCTACCAGTACTGCGGTCCAGCGTGCCCAAGGCCTGCGCATCTAGCAACTCTGCCCTGTCCCCCCTGCCCCTCAAATAATATTCTCAATATTTTATCTAAGTCAATTTAATTTTGTTTTGATTGTAAAGAGCTAAGAGCATAAGAAATAGGAAGTTTTATAGTTCTGTGAATCACAGTCATGTTTGCAATGCACATGCCCYCACCTAGACTCTGTAGGGTGATGGAGGAAGTTTCCAGCTTTGAACAGTGGCCAAAGATCTGCACTTTGGCTTTTCGCAGGAGGGCACAGTACATGCAGGGGGACTTCACTCCCAGCAGACAGTACGGAGCTCAGCAGGTGATCTGGCCGGGAGGAGATGTCTCACCTAGGACAGATCTGCTGATGTGGTCGGATGGCAGAAGGAACAGGCAGACCAGTGCACCCATGGTTACTGGAAATCACTGAGCCTGTCCACCGTCTCCAGACCAGACCTCCAGCATGGGCTCAGCAGCTCCTGGGGCTTCTCCCCAACATCCCACCCCACCAGCTTCATCTCCCCCGGTTGCAGTTGCGTAGCCCCTGCCCTACCCCCAGCAGACCCTTACACCACGAGGAGGTGCTCACTGTGACTTCTGCAGCTCCCCACACATTCATGGCCCATCTAACTGCAGGGGGACAGTACGGAGAGAAAAATTTTAAGCAGCTAAGAGGAAGCAGCAATGGATTTCGAAACATTTCTAGCACAACATCTAGGGTTTTAAAAGCAAAAGCATCACTTGAAGAGTAATCTGACCTTAGACTGTTCAGCAAGCGATGCTTGCAGCACTGTGCATCCTAGGGCTGTTTGCACTGAATATTCTAATTAATACTGCCCAGCACTTGCTTAACAAACTCACATGTTTATGAAGGGACTAATTTTTTTCCTCCTCTGCCTTTCAGTAGCAAAGATTTCCACAGCTTCAACAGGGCAATGTTACTCTGGGAAGGAGAAATTGTCTCCAGTCATGTAGACTCCATTACTGGGAGAAAGGTGTGAACAGCAAGCATGTCTGGCAGACGGATTCATTATACCACCGTGTCCTTTATAATGGGAAATGAAAAGCCCATTCTGATAACTACACTTTATTATAATAGGTCAGAAGAAGTGAAAGGCATCATCTTATAAAATTAACTTCATAAAGACTGCCTTTAAAAAAAATATCTCTGCCAGTTTATCCACYGTATCTTTCTTCAGATATTTTTCTTCTTCTAGAAGAGACATGACTCCAAGTCTTGTCCCACTGGCTGTCTTCACTTTTACCCTCTATCAGAGGGAATAGATCTGTTTTCTCCTAATCAGTCCCAGGCACTTGTTTTGCCAGATGCAATAAATGCCATGTCTTTGTCAAGACGGAGAAAATAGTCAGCGAAGTAGTTAAAATTAAGAGAGACACTCACCCCCGAAGGTCTTCCTCAGCAGCAGCATTACTTTCTTTATAGGAAAGTCAGAATATAGAGATAAACGCACCCGATAACCTGTTCTGTGCTCTGGCATACCTTTCAATTGCTTTTTCTGCTAGCTGCTGCTTCTTTAGTCAAAGTAAAGTCCAGTGTCTCAGTTGATAATAATTTTATGATTTTACAGCTTTACACAATGTGTTTGAATTCAGTTCCTACAGGTGAAAGGCGAGGGATGGCCAGATGGACATTAAAACACCTTCCACATTCACAGTGCTGGATCTCGCTCTGAATTTYGAGGGTTAGGGTCTACCGCAACTAATTGGCAGAGGAGGGCTGGAAGTGATGGTCACTGCAATTTTAGAAGAATTTATAGATACAGACCTAACGACAAGTTCTCAGATATATTTTTCAAAGAAAAGARGAAACAATGCCAGCCCCAAAACATGTGACTTGAGATGCCACTCTACCAACTGCTTCCTTCAGTAGTATAAGCATCAGGTATGTCAAAGCCTGGGCAGACTTTCTACAGCATCTATCCCTCAGGTTGCATTTGATTGGGTAGAAATCTTTAAGAAGCCTTTTTCTAAATCTAATCGTTCCCCCTTTGGGGAAAATAAAACATACATCTCCTTAAAATGTTATATGCCAACTGCAAAACAGCCTTATTTTTAATATTCATGAAAGTTGGTGCAGAGAGGGGGGAGGAGGATGGAAGAGGATGCTATGAAACCAATAGTTAATTGGAACTTCCAATGAAGGCTGCATGGATCTAATGTGATAGATTTTAAAGGAGCCTAATTTTCAGAAATTGCCAGAGCTCCAATCTGTGAAAATGTGGCCTTTCACAGATCTCCAATTCAGCTTGCCACATCTAGAGTTCCTTTTGAAAAAAAATCTTGCCATAAAAGCCCCCCAATTTGGTAGCAAAAATTAGCAGCCTTCATGGGATATCAATCCCTTTGTCTCTCCTCCCCTAACTGTGGCTCTTTGGAAAGAACTAAGGACCATTTGTCTTTTGTTATTTTTCCAGGTAGTAAAGATAAGAGTAGAATCTAATAAAGAACAAAAATGGGGAAAAAAAAAACCACACCCACAAAAGCTAAATCTTCACACCTAGCCCAAAAACAGCCCCTATAATTGAAAAGCATTTCTCCCTCTGAAGAAAACAACACCTATCAGGTCTAAAAAAAAAAAAAAAAAAAAAAAATCCCCTGACGGTGTGAGAGAGGCTAACACCTCCAGCAGAAGATGGCAAGACACGCTCTGAACCAGCGCCGCACACCCCAGCAAAGCCATCGGGTCCGGTGTGGAAGGTGGGCAGCACCTAAGGCTCATGGAGCCCTGCAACGAGACACTTATTTTGCAGGCGGGGGACTTTAGCTGTTAACCAGAGCATGCGTGACTCCTGTACAGAAAAAATTAAGCACCACCTTTCTCCAGCCCAAGAATTAGAACTCGATATCCCCAAACTCCAAAGTTAAAAGAAACACATTTGCTTTGAATCTCCTGCAAACTATGAGCTTGGGGAAAAATCAGTTTGAATTTTACACCCACTCACAGACCTTTCCCAAGGGACTGGCTGGCCTCCTTCCTCCCAGGGATCCACCTCGCCGCCGGGGACGGGCAGGAGGAAACTCCTGGGGAACGCGGCTCCCCAAACCTGCTGGTGCTCCTGATGCAGAGGACACGTGCGGTCGTGCGATGGGAAGCACGCGTGTCACCAACCACTTCCCAACTACCGCGAGGTCCAGCCCAGAGGATGGCACAGAGCCTTTCCCCGTGGTTTGCACAGATCGCTCGAAGCAGCTGGGGAAGGGCAACAGCACGGGAGGGCACACGCAAGACAGCCACGGTCTACCCTCGACTGCTGTAAGAACACGAACGATGGTGCAGGGCAAGTCTAAGCATTTAAGCGATGGATCCATAAACAATGATATTAAAAAGCGTAAAGACAACCAGGGCAGGGTTTCCTGAACTGCCAGTGCTGAGCAGCACAGGTACAACAGCTTTCAAAATTCACTACTCAAAACACCCAACTCCCTTGTTTTGCTGTTCCAGTGTCATTAACACCTACTGCGGGTCCATTTAAAAAGGAAGACACAGCTCCTTGACAAAGCTCAAAACATGGAAATACTTGTTTGGCGAAATAGGTATATATTTTTCCAAATATATATTTGCATAATATATGTATTTGTCTGGGGTAATATATACATACACTAATATATATAAAAATATAAATATAAAAATACATATAGTGTGGGTATGTGTATTTATTTATTAATTTTTCTCCTGCCCAGGCAATTGAGAAAAGAAAAAAGCAAGCACAGAAGGAGGCAGGTTGGGAGCCAACAGCAGCTGCAGGGCTGGAAAGTGGCTTTTGAGCATGTGAAACAATAGAGGAGATGCTCGCCCTGCAAAGCCTCCCACCTCCGCGGGCCCGGGGCTGCTGCCCTGCGTGGCAATGCCCGGCGGCGTGGCCCAGTGGTCCCCAGGCCGGCGGTCCCTGGCTGTCCCCAGGCCGGCGGTCCCCGGCGCGGTGGTCCCCAGCCAGCCTTTCCTGGGCAGACTAAGAGTGCCCCCTGCAGCCCTGTCGTCCGTGCCGCCTGCGCTGCCAAGCGATTGTTCGCAATTTCAAATAAATAAATAACGAAATACAAATAAGACAGGTTCCTAAATGCAGAAAGAGCTAAAAGCTCCAGAGCAGAGGCATCTGATTTAAAACCACAAAAAAGCAATCTAGGAGGATGAAGTGTTTAGTAGCGCTCCGTCATGCCCGGTTTTAGCCACTCTGAAGGGAAGGAGGGATGGCAGGGGTGGAGGGAGGATTGTGGGTCCCCCCCAAGCCGTTGGCTTTTGTTTTGAGGATAAAAAACACATCTCTGAAGATCCTAGGTAAATGAAACGGATGTTCACGCATCGCTCAGAGAACGCTGTCAACAGCGCACGCGGCTAGAAGCTGCATGTTCCTTGCAATATTAATCAGACTGCTCCTCCACCCCTCCTCTCCGCAGCACTAAGGTGCTAGACAAGACAGGAGGAAAAAACATACCAAACCCCCACAGTGTCTCTGCTGGGCTCGTCTATCCTCATGATATGCATAAGCCTCCCAGCTCCGTGAACTTAACCCAGGGCCCTAGAAGGCAAATAGATCCCCCTGGTTTTGTTTGCTCCTGCTTTACAAAGGTCATGTCTGTAGCCACACAGTGTCGGGTTTTAAATTAGCAGTGCCCCACGTGGTAAGAAAACTCGGCACAGTAACTTGGAAGTCCAGGTTTTTTGCCCTGTTTCAGTAGGGCCTCCAAGGGCAGCGTTGAAGCAAAAGCATCTAAACTGCACAGCATGAGCAAGAAAAGCCTTTTGCTCGTCTACAGGGATCTTTACGTTGTGCCTACCATCACCCTTCCAGCAACGTGTGTCCAAGAGCCAAGCCACGGTCTGCGTCCAGTTAAATTCCCAGAGCCCACCCCAAAACAGTGTTGCAACACACAGCTTTCCTTGCGTCCTCACACCTTGCAAGGAAACAGCCTGCCAGCCACGCGGGAACTGCTGTCCTTACCTGTGGTCAAGCCAGGAGAACATCCCACGCTAATAAAGTAGGCAGAATTCACTGTACATAGGGAAATGCATAGTTTCCCCTGCAACGAACAAATCACTGCCCCGTGGCTCCTCACAAAGCAGTTTTCACTGCATGGTCTGGGGAGGTTTCAAAGGGTTAAGCGATTCCTTAACTCAGTCCCTTTGGAAAGAAATGCCACTGACCACACAAAAGTGCCTGCCTTCTGCTTGGACAGACCCACACAGAAAAGCCACCTCCTAACGCAGTACTTCGCCGTGCCCTGCAGATGTGAGCTACCACCCTTATTTTGCAGATGGGTAAAACTATGGGCAGAGCTGGACGCCAATTCCCCCAAATTCCTTCTGCAAGCCAGCAGCGGAGCAGGGACCGTGGCCTGGGGCAATGAGCAGAAGATTCTCGTCCTGGGAGCAGAAAAGATGCCATATGCTGTATTTTACAAAGTTTCACCTCTTTTCTGGGATGCATTACAGGGCTTAACGAGTCACTGCACAAAAGGCTGAGGATACAAAGAAAACAGATCAGCCAGCACACAGAAGAATGCAGGCTGGGATCCTAAAACCCCTATTCAACGCTCAGCACTATCCCAGGCAGGTCTCACGGCTGACAAGGTATTTCTTGCCGGAGAGGGTATTACAAGCAGCATAGTCCCACATCCTTACAGACACAGGGCTGCCAACCACAGGGCAACACCCCACCGACTATGTGAGGCACACGCAGCGAAACACCCGTGGAAGGGCAAGCAAGATGTAAGCGCTCCCTCCATGACGGGAAGGAGCTACACCATCACGTGGGCAAGACAGATGGAGGAGGGAGCCAGCCCCAGCTAAAACCTTTCACACCAGCTGTCTGCAGCGGCTCTCCGTGCTCCTCCCCAGCCAGGTGTGCCGAGCATCAGGAAAGCTGCTGCACGCCTTTCAGGCAAGAGGGAAAAAATATCCAATGCTATGTCATTTACTCGACAGGTGAGGAGATCTCCAAGCTCTGCGGACGTCTGCTGCACGGTGATGGGCCACCGGGTCTGACAGCTCACAGCGGCTCCAGCCAAAACGCTGGCTTATGTGATCTCTGTCTCACCAGAAGAATTTCTATACTGGTATAACCTGCCAAGCCATTTGTATTTACATTCAGTAAAAGGCTTGTTTACTTCCACAAAGAAAACAAAACTCATAATATTTACAATCCGATAGCAAGATCCCGTATGAAAATCATACCGGCTCCAGCCCGGAGCACTCCGCAGACCTCACGGAAAGCGCTTTCCTACCTGAAGAGTTCCCTGATTTCCCTGACGGTGGCCTGGAACGGGATGTTTCTGACCAAGATCTTGGAAGTCTTCTGCTTCTTGACGGTTTGTTTCTTTCGGGACGATTTCACAGCAGGCCTATGAAGTCAATAGAAAGTTGAAAGAAAAATTAGACAGCTAGCTCACATCAACATCCTCGCTGGCATCTTACTGGCGACAATGGAGATGTCATACAGTACACCGAGAAGGAATGAATTTAAGTGATTTAAATCCTACATCTGAAAATCAAAGTTTCCAGCTTGCTGATTGCAACCTCAGTTGAGGTCAGACAGCAGGCCTGGACTCACATTTGCCACTAACTTTTGTTTTGACATCAAATCTTCTCTGTTCAACTGTCAGGAGAACGTACTATTTGATATATTAAAAAAATAGCTTAATGTAAGCTAATCTTGATTCTTTTTCTTACTGGCTTAGAAAATAGCAAACGAAATTTTTTAATAGGTTTTTTTGGGGTTTTTTGTTTGTTTGTTTTTTTATTGGTTTTTTTTTTTTTTTTAACTTCAGAATTGTATTGCATTTGGGCAAGATAAGAATTTACCTAATACAAAACACAGCAGCTTATTTCATAACGCAAAACATTCCGCATTGTAGGCTGGATACCTACTGAAGGGATTTTAAAAATCAAAATGCATGAAAACGGTTCATTAAAGAACTGAAATACAAAGTGCAGACAGGGAACTGTCAAGACTGCTTCTGGTCCCCAGGGACCAGATTTTCAAACAAATTTTGACATTTAAGAGATACCTCCTCCAGTAGGGTTTCCAAAGTGTCTAAAGGACAGTTTTTAGGTGCCAACATTCACCTTCAAACATCTGGATTAATTTTCAAGTTTGCACTTAGAAGTACTGAATAAAAACTAGGAAGGAAACCCTAAAAAAGCAGGACTCAAACTCCAAGTAAATTCATCCACAAGTAACCATCTCCTCTGCACCTGACTGCCCAAACAAAAGAAGTTAAATCAAAATGTTTTTTCAAGCAAGAAAGAAACCTGTATTTGTCTTGATTTGATCAGAATCAGCAGCAGAACATTATTCTTAAGCTCCTGTTCTCCCTGATGAACTAGGGTAAAAGACTGCATTACCCAGAGAATATTTGTCTTCAAGAACTCTTTAAACCCACTGGAACTTAGGCTATCAGTTGATTTTGCAACGCTGACCAAACTGTCACCAAAGCAGAGGTTTTAGAGGAGCCTTTTCCTTGAGTGTGGAAGAAAACTCAAGTGCTCATTCTCACTTTGGGCTCGTTTTTGGGGTCCCACTACTGCATGCTGCTTAGGGATTTTAACTGGAAATACGTCATTTAGTGACGTATAATTTAATTTTTCTTTTCACATCATTCATCACTTCTTTTTTCTTTTCAAGTAAGACTGACTAAAGTGACTCTGAGTAAAGCACAAAGGCTGATGTGTTCAACAGTCAGAGCACTATTGATCACATCCCTCATGATGCAGAGATGCTAGGTAAGAAGTGAAGAACCTACCCAGCATTACTGCAGCTTAAGTGTAACCATGTTACAGAGGTGAGACATAAGCTTTACCTGACAGCTCTCTCCGAGATTTTCACTTCCAGCTTATGGCCATCTACAGAGCAGCCCTAGAAGTTAAAACAAAGAAACAACAACAACAACAGGAAAAAAAAAATTAAATAAAAATCAAAGTCACAACAGCTTCCAAGCTTCCAGGATACAAGCACAGCATTTCACATCTTGCTCCTTCCCACATATTCCTCCCCTTCTCCCTGCCAAAGTTTTTCTCTGCTGAACACTGCTCATGCGAGGCAAGGCTTCTGATATGAGGTTGGAGACAGCTTGACTGACTGAAGCAGCAGCCAACATCCCTGATCTAGCTGTCCATCAACCTCAGCTCTGCCACTAAACTGCCAAGGACAAGTCACTTCACCGCTCTGGGCTATGGTTTGCTCTAACTCTAGACTGCAAATTCTTCAAGGCAAGGACTGTCTTATTATTTGTTCTGGAATGAGCCAAGGATGTCTTACTGGCCATCAGTAGCCAATACAGCAAGAAAGTCTTCTGTCTCTTGCCTCCTGTGCCTCAAAGAACTTCCTACAGTTCAGCACTGAAAACAAGCAGCCTCTTGCCTAATCATCCCTGACAGGGCACACAACATGCAAAGGCACTACACAGGGAACCTGGAGCCCTGCTGCCCACTCCCTCCACAAAATACCCGTTTTCCTGCTTTCTCTCTTCCCCAGGATTCTGCCTTTCAAAAGGATGGAGAACACACATCTACCCCAAGACTACCTAGGCTGTGGAATGTGAAATGAGCACCTGTTGAAGGTGGGACTCATGGATTGTGGTCACTGAACATGCACAGATTACACCGAGTAATTCCTTCACATCTGCCTAGAAAGGGATCACTCGCTGTTCTAGCAGCAGAGGGAATGATTTATTCCTTCGGAGTGCAGCCAAACCCCGTGGCATGTGTCGTGGGGAAGGCAGGAGGCTAGAAGACCCTGAAGCAATGGCAGATTCACAAAGGGTAGAGCTGAACTCTGCAGCACTAAATACTAAGCAATATTTATTCTCATTGCAAGTAGGGGCCTGGGTCTCCATCACCTCTGCAAGGGGAACCTTGCAGAATAAACTCATTAAATTTCAATCATTGCACATTTTCTGCCACCTCTGTATTGGATCAGCGCTAGGAAACACTCTTCTGCATGAGGTCTTGTCCCTTTACACGCTCTCTTTCCTCACAAACCTGGCCCATTTTAGAGGCTTCCCCATCTGCACAGTGTAACTCATAGCACTGACATCCTCGGCTACATTTTGAACCTCACAATTCATCCAAGCCTTTGCCCACCATATCTGGAAAGAAATCTGGACCGACAATGCTTAAGCTTACCTGGAGCCGGCGCAGGGCTTTCTGGGCGCTCTCTGGCTTCTTGTACTCCACAAATCCAAAGCCCATTGAAAGCAAAGTGCCTGTCAGAAGACAAAGGGGACTCATTAAGCTAGCAGGGAACAGTGATGATATTAAGCAGAAGATTTAAAAACAAATCAGAAGCAAGCGCTGATTGCCAAAATTGGGGGGACAAAAACTAATACCCCAGGCAAAGGGCCAGCCTGCCCATGCCCTGACCCTGACACTCCTCATGAGCATCCCTTACTGACTTATTTTGAGCAAGACGCTGCTCTAGAACAGCTTGTTTTGGTGCTGATGTCAAAGAGGAGATAACCAATGTTGCATGCAAAACAGATTTTTTGCTTTGCATAATTTCAGTGCAACCTCCTTAAATAAAACACTAAGTCCTACAAAACAACCGCCAGTCATAGTCCGGGTAAGTGATCCCATTAGGGATACACAAACATTTTTTTATACACAGGACTATTTCCCCATGAGTGAAATGAGACCTTCATTTGGAAAATTTGCCAACTACCCAGAAAGGGGTGTGACTTTTGTTGCAGGATAGCAATATGCAGGTTGCAGTTTGGTCCCCAGAGGAGACACTTCTAACCTGCAACCCCTTCAGAAATTCGTTTTGGCCAACACTTTACAAGCAGTCAGTTACTGACCGCTGCTGGGAGCTGAGCATTTGAGATCTGTTTCAGTTTGGACTGCCACGTGCTGTATTCCCCATCACCACCAAGTACAAGCCCTGCATTTCATTTGAGAGACAAAGTGCCTTGGAGGTCTGCATGGCACAGAAGGAGCAAACGCTTCTATAAACCTGGGCGGGCAGTTGCCGGTTCCATGCCAAAGGAGGAGACATCTATTACACTTCCTTGCACAGCAAAGGTTTGCAGCACCCACGGTCACGCCACACTTCTGAGGAACACACTGACCATTTTGAGAGCCATAAATAAGGCCGGGTGAGGAAAGGAAAAATCCACAAGCAAAACCGTAACACCCAGTTTCCACCCTCAAAACCTCAATGGTAGCAGGCTATAGAGATCACCCCACAGTGACAGAAGGGGATCGCTTTGGTAGGTGGTATGAGATCAGCCTAGGCTCAAATGTTGTTGTCTGGTCACGAGCACGCCTGCAGCCAGACACGTGAGCAGTACTGAAGAGTTTGCTTTATTTCTCTTTCAGTGGATCCGAGTTTTCAAGCATCCCATGCAAGAGAAGCCCTGTTAAGGCAAAATCCTGTAAAGCTCTGCAACTCCCTAGCCTAAAATCCGGAAAGAAGACACAGCCCATCTAGCCAGCGCTCGCCTTAAGCAAACTCTTCCCTGTCCAACCGCCCAGAAAGCGAGGGCGGTCAATGCAACAGGCATAACCACCCGTCACCGCAGCCTGCTGGGTTCGAATCTGGCAGGGAGAAGGCAAACGAAGCCCACTCAGCACAGTATTCAGCCAGGCATCCTTGAAGATCCTGGATAAAGCATGCTGTGCGCAGGTTTAACCATCACAGGGCACTGGTTCCTTTCAACTTGCATCCCGCTCTCTTCTGTGATCCTGAAGGAGTTGGCTTCTCTATCCTGATCTCAAGAGAAGGCCACGTCTCCTCAAATCCCACAATTGAGCTTAACCTTCCAGACTGACCCCCAGGGTATTTTTGGTTGCTGCTTTCAGCCATTTCCACAGGCACACTTCTAGAAATATTAAGGATTTCGCCAATGAGAACACAAATGCTCAGCCAGATGAATGCTAAACCAATGCCACRCCTGAGCCCTCAGCAACCAGCCGAGGGAAGGAATTGAACAGCAACATCTAGAGTACCTGCTTTGTCTTTCTTCTTGGATATTGTGCAGCTCTTCACAGCTCCCACTTTGGAGAACGTCTGCAAGGAATTTGGACACATGATTCGGTTCCCTTTGTCACAGGCTTACAACTTAACTTGAGTGACAATGTGGCCCTCTTCCAGAGCCAGGAGCACATGCTCGCAGGCCCACCTCYCCCAGCACACACCTGGCAAGCAGTCAGTGCAGCTGTGTCTTATAAAATTATTTCTGTACAAATATACACCCACACACGCGCAGACTTTTAAAGAAATCAATACGCACGTTCCCAGAAATCCTCCACCACTCCTCAGAAACTGCACAGAGATCTGGGACGGCTCTGGAGGAACACTATGGATTACAAGACACCCTCACACCCAGGTGGGGACCTTAGTGGTGGGTGATTCCAGTGATGCCCCTTGAATACGGCCCCTTCCAAAGCCATGCAGGAGGGGCTGCAGGGTGGCAGGGGCTGCCCTACAGTGACAAGCCATCTATTCAACTCCTTCATAAAACTGCAGCCAGAAGGCAGAAAAAGAAGAGTGGACAAGTCCCAGTCCTCCTCTGAACATTTACATTTGTCCCCAGACCCAACTGGACCAGGGTGCCTACTAGTACCGCAGTCCCAAGGTGGAGGAGCACAGGTCCAGGACGGACTGACATTGCGCCAACATTTTTGGGCCTTGAAACGTGGCTTTTCACATGGCTACAAAAAGTGGCAGAGACAGGAACTCCCAGTTGCTTTTCCCTATTTTGCTATTAATATCCCACATGGCTTTAGAAATGCTACGATCTCTCCCAAGTGTTTTGCTGAGGTAAAGCAGAGACAGCTCAATGTTGGTAGAAGCTTAGATGAAAAGCACATCTCAGTGAAACTGCCGTTTATTTCTTTATTGCCTTAACACACAAAGCTGCATCACAGCTGCACAAGTGTTTGTCCCAAGGAGAAGCATTACAGAAAGCATGGGAAACGAGGAGTCTTAAAAGATTTCCTACTGCCTCCACCTGTCCCGAGGTGGAATTAAACCCCATCAAAACTGTTTCAGATACGTTTGCCTTAATTGACGCCTGAAACCCCAAAGCAGAGGTTCCCAGTCCCAGTACAATCCAGTGCTCCCTCATCTCCCATTAGGTCATACTGACTGCAATTTAACCCCTTTAAACACTTTATCCTCAGCACAACAGAGGTGGAGAACAGCTTGCCCCTTGCCTTCTGCAGCAGAGTAGAGCCCTTTCTTCTAGCCCGTGCTGGGAGTAGGGGCTTTACTCCATCAGGCATCTCAGTCTGGCCCTCAACCACACACTCAACCCCTTCCTGCTCCATCTGAGCAGACCACACTAAGCAAAACCCAGTCCCCCCTCCCCGCTTATGGCTCACCTCCTTCAGCGTGTCTTCCGTGGTGGCAAAGTTCAGATTTTTGATGAACAAGGTACACCCAGGAATGCTTTCTTCTTCTTCCTCCTCCTCTTCTTCTTCCTCTTCTTCTTCCTGTGCTGCTGTTTCCTCTGAGCCCTTTATAGCTGTGTCAGTGTCATCAACTGAAACAAAAAGAATAAGCCCAACTTTGTAAGATGTAACAAAGCCAAATTTTGGAGGAGCTTGCCCACTACCCCAGCTAAGTCACTACTCCAGCAGGAACAGGCCACTTCTCTATTGGCTCTTTGTGGGTGGACATAGACTGATGCAAGCTCAACACACAGTATATGAACATGTCCCCATGAAAACTACAATATTGCCTATTCTTTGAGTGTCGAAACTCCACAAACCTGCTTCTCCAGCTCTCAGACACCTGCTGAACTAAGCAAGGGGCCCCAAACTTGCTTGAGCATCTTTCTGCACTGCTCTGAAACCTCATCTCTTGCCAATAAGTATCCGCAGGATGTGAAATAACATCCCCATCAGTATGTGAAGGAATATGGTCTGTTAAGCCCAAACACATACTGAAGGGCAATGAAGAACTGCACCCAGCACAGAGGCTGTGGTCTTAAAGGGCTTCACTATAGCATTAACACTTCCAGAGCCATGGGTTTATACTCTGTGACCCACAAACCTTGCTCAGGTCAACAGCAACGCACGCTATTTTGTACAAATCTTGCTCCAGGATTCTACAAAGACAAATCTGTAAAAAGAAAACCAAGTAGTCAGGCTGCAATTCAGCAGTCAGCACAACAGCTTCTTCTGGGGCACCCAAGACCCAGGATGGAGCTGTGAGCGCTTGTCCACAGCTGGGAAGTTAACAGAAACCTGGATACCGTACAGCTGATCAATGGGCAAGTCTGCAAGGAGGGAGGCTTTGCCAACTGCATTTTGACTCTTTCCATCCATCCATTTCCCTCTCCTCCCAACTTCTAAAATGGCTTAATAATTTCTACTGTACTTAACGCAACGAAGAGGCCTCAAAGCTACTGAGCACACATGACAGGGGAGAGGAGAGACCTGTTAGAGCCTGCACTGAAGCAGAGACTGCAGTGGGACTAGGCCCTTATTAGACATCAGAGAATACACACGAGCACGCTCTCTCTCCCCCCCGCTCTCTCTCATCTGCTGACTTACCAACTCCGTTCCTCACTAGACCACTTGTCTTTTAGAGCAGCTTCAACCCCTACAGCACATCTGATGCCGTGCTCAGAAGGGGCAAACTACACATCTCCCTTTGGCATTAATGCCCCCCTTGGAGATTTTTCTAGGCATACTTCCCCCTCGTTTTGTAGGAGGAGAACCTGCACTGGGCCAGGGGTGTGCAGAGACCCCMCAGCTCCATCCCAAGAGCTATCTTTCCCTACGTGGCTCCATCTGGCTGCCCTCCCTGCCCCCAGCACCACACAGCCCAAGCCTTTTTGGTTGGGTGGTCCGACTCTCCTTGCTCCAGCCAGCGGGGTATTTGCCAACAAGGCACAGAAAAAAAAACATCGCCTTTGAAGGAGGCTTGTTTGAGGAAAGAGGAGGGAAGAGATGCAGCGGGACAGGGGCGGGATGAAGAGATGCCTCCGTCTGTGGCTGGCACAATACGACACGGCCACGCGCCACCGCCCAGAGCCCTTTTGTGAGCGAGATGTTCACTGCRCATCCCCTCCCTTCCCTCTCCCAGATCCAGAGGCTGGCAGCAAAGACCATTATCAGCCCCGAGCAGCCTTCCAGGGGCTCCTGAGCTTAAAGCCCRTTATCTGCAGGTGAGGGTCTCGGTTACTGGGAGATAAAGTGGCCCCCCACCTCCCCCTGGCTCCAGCCTTCCCCTGTGATCCAGGCACAGCACGGCAGCCCGGGAAGAGGCTTGTCATCAGCTTTTCTCCCCCCTCCCAAAACCTCAGAGTCCTGAAATAGCTTCTAGCAAAACAAACCTACATAAAGCCACACTTCTCTAGCCTCCTCTTTTTCTTTTTTAAAAGGATCTTGAAATGTTTTAAATATACAGGCAAGATTTTATTTTTACAGCCCCTGGGATGGGGAAAAAGAGGGTATACTCAGGGAGGGAAGATCATGTCCTTGCAAGTGGGAGCAGTGGGAAATCACCCAGACAAAGCATACAGTGGGGCTTGACACAAGAGCAGAAAAATATGTACAGGGACCCACAGCCTGTCACCGGCAAGGCAGCCTCTCCATCCACTGCTGCCCAGTACTCCCGTTGCTGCAGCTTACTTGGCTGCCCACGGGCAGGGACAGTGTCCCTGCACAGCACACAACCGCACACACGCTCAGGGGGTCAGGTCCAGCTTACAGAGAACAGCTACTGCTCTCCCGACGGCTGCTGCCAAGACCAGACTGGACCAAAAATCTCTTCCCAGGGCTCACGTTAGCCCAGTCCAAACTGGACCTGTGCGCCACAAGCCACACTTCACTGCCCATGCCTCATCCAGGAGGCGAGGAGGGCAGCAACAGGAACGAGCACAACGTTTGTGTGGTATGATCAACATTACCATGATAATACACCACGGAGCAGGTGATCCTAAGGACCATGCAGAGGACTTTGAGGCTGGTTCCATCCCCAAAGGATCAGGAATATCAGCATTGCCGCTTTACACGTAAAGGAGTGGAGAAACAACCAGAGATACCTCTGTCCCAAAGTCAAAGCTCTTACCAGGTACTGGCCTTGCTTTGCCCTCCTTCTCTGGAGCCTCAGGGGTTTTTTTCTGAGGGGCTGGGCTGAAGAAGACACCCATTGGAGCCCATTCCAGATACAACGGCACAGAATGAAACTGTAAAGAGAACACAGGAGACACATGAAGAGTGCTCTCAGCTTTATTTTCCCTTCAAACACTCTGTTACGGAAAACAGCAGTGGAAAAGCTGAGCAACATTTTTGGCTGGCTCAACTCTTTCACCAAAGGAGAGAGTCTGTATCCAACCTCACACAGGACCACGGTCTACCACGTGACAACCAGAGGGCAAGGAGCAAGGCCACAGCTAGGCAAAGGGGAGCTCCAGGCTTCAGTACCATACTCCTGTATTGTGAGAGGTAAAAGAAACCCTCTCCAGGCCACCCAGGCTTTTCTAGATGGTCACAGCCCCCTCCTCCAGCTGTCTTCTGCAGGCTGAGAGTCCTACTCAGCCACTGCTGCACAAGAATGCACTGGGCATCTCCCTAAACCCAAGAGATAAACAGCAGTGGCTCTGGGATAACTCACTCACCTCAAAAGCCCTCTGCCCCTCACATTTGTAGCAAGCACTCCTTTCTGCAGCTTCACAACTAGCCAAGATCCACACTCTCCAGGCAGCTGCCTGCCCCTCACCATGCTCACCTTGGAGTAGGCCAGCTTGGTGAACGCCTGCTTGGCCTCAGTTGGCTCCAGGAACTCCACAATGGCCGTGATGCCTCCTTCTGGCAGCAGCACCCGGCCCAGGCTGCCGTGTTTGCCGAAGACATCCTCCAGCTCCGCTATGCTTGTGCTGGCAGGGAGGTTCTTTACCAGAATCACCGTTTTACTCCGCTCACCAGCAGCCTGCCACGTTTGGTGGGAGAAGAAAGGGGAGACGGATTTAAAAAAGCAAAACCCAGTATCTTACTAACTGAAGATTTCAGATCCAACATGCCGTGCCCTCTCACTCCATGTCACCCCTTTCCAGGATCCAAGAGGGCCAACAGCCATTTAGAAAACACTTCCTACAAGATCCACACCCCAGTACAACCTCCCTGTTCCACAAATGCTCGTGTATGGAGGTTTCAGCTCCAGATCCACCCTGGTATAGACACAGGACTCCTTCTCTGCCTACAGCAAGCTGACCATCATACCGTAAGCCGTCATACTAGGTATTTCAACCATCCCAAGGGCAGTTGCATTTTCAAATGGACAGAACATTTCCAAACCCAGGTAAGGGTTCAGTCCTGCAAGATGCTGAGGATTTAATTACTAATTTCAAAGAGAGCTGAGGACGCTAGGACTAGGCCATCATACAGAAGAGGTAGGTCCACATTGCTGCCTTCAGCTGGACATCTCACCTGACTGAAGGAATCCAGGCTGACTCCGTTTTCAATGAGGAACCGGCGAATTTCCTGCACCAGCTCGGTTTCTCCCAGAGCGACCCTCACTGCCACGCTGTCTTTACTCTCCTGCAGGCAAGAACATCAGCTGACAATGTGACAAAGCTCAAAAGAGGGAAGCAAAGAGCCTGATCCAGGAAGATGCTGGGCACCTGTTGTTCCTGCAGCTCTCATAAGCAGATGCAGAGGGAATTTGAGAGAGAGATTGAAGGTAAAATGCTCCAGCTCCTCTGAAGCTGCTAGGAGTTTTGCTGTTGGAGTCAGAACGCTTCCCAAGGCAAAATGAAGTTTCCAGGAAGGATCTGAGCTTTAGGGTGCAAATTCCCAACAACTAGTTATGTAGAAATGCAAAATTCAGTCACAGAAAAGCAGAGTGGGCAGGGGAGCTGGGAGTGTGACTTTGTCTTCCAGTGACAAAGGGATTGTTAAGCTCAGATCCCACAGAGAGGCTACAGCACCACTGATCTCTCAGCCTGTGTGGTGTTCGTGGATACACAGAGGCTTTTGTTGCAAAAAAAGACCAGGCAGGCCCTGGGCACGAGGAAACAGATAGGAAAATGACCTCCCATCCCAGCTGATCAGTAACCCAACTCACATGATCCAGCACTTGGCTTTTGGAAGCATTATATTTCTGAGCAATGGCATCAGCCACGGCGTTTGTCCCCACAAACAACGTGTTCCAGTTGTGAGAGCTGGAAAGAGAAAGAAGAGCCAGGTCACACAGTCCCTTCTTCCACTGGTGTCTCTCTGTCCAATGGTCCTGGGAAAAAAACAGCTTTGAATGCCACCGTTAGCAGCCAGGATGAAAAGCTAGAGGGAAAGAAGGGTAGAAGATCCTTAGAGATGGGTCAGGATGAGGCAGGCGTGACTGGAGAGGCAACAGAAAGGCAGCAGTGCAGGCAGCTTTGCTCTTCGTCCCTAGAGGTCACTGGCCACAGTTCTGCAGTTACAGCTGGAAGTTYGGATGTCGGCTCAGAGGAACACAGGTTTTTTTCAACTAGTTTCCTAAAAGCACAAAGCCTGTGTGAGTAAGGTTGCATTCCTTTCCCTTTGAGTTTGAAAGCATCAGCCACTTTCAAACTAATTTGTCACACAGAAAGATAGAGTTCCTACAAGTTTTATAAATACAGGTGGCCCAGTAAAGGAGAAAGAGCCAACTGATCTGAAACCACTACCCTAAAGAATTACAGCATCAGACCAACCTTTATTAGACATCAGAGAAATAAACTCATACACAAAGCCATTGAAAACCATGTTTCTCTCAATTTCTGCTGCTCACTGAACTACCAGAGCTACTTGGACAGAGGAATCAAGAAGGTAAGAGACAAAGGAAACAGAAAGCTGCACACCAAATGCTTTATTGACTTTGGTAATCTATACAGCCCCTGCAAAGGCCCCACATGCATTCCCGCCACTTGGGAATTTGGCAGGTTGTGTCGTCTTGCCCCGCTACAAGACACCTCTGTACCTGGCACTGTTGGCTTTGTCCTTGGCCTCTTTCTGCTTTTTGTAGGAGGAAGACTCTTCTGCATCTACATCTTCGATTTTTTCCTTTTTGATTGTGGACGGTAAAAGATGCATCATTCTACCCTAGAAAAAAGGAAGAAGAGGTCCACCAGCTCTGAAATAACCCACAGAAGTTCATGAATTAAGCAGAGCAGAGGAAATTTTCTGGCACCTTTCCTAGTCAAGCAGCCTAGGTGGAAGGAGGGAACCTTCCTTCCCAAAGGACTGCAAGTCAGAGTAGCCACACAATGTGGGAGACTGAGACTCAGATCTCCTTCGCCACCTCTAGCTCAGATTTTGGTACCTGCAAGGCTGTTCAAACCAGGCTACTCTACCAAAAGCAACTGTATTCCCATACAGCAAGGCAGAAGAAACTCAACCTTTTCAGCAAAGCACAGAAGCAAACACTTGGCCACGTTACTAACAAACATTCCCACCAGCTGCAGTCCAACAGCACAGGAAAACCATCAGTCACCGTACCTGGAACACTTGCCCATCCATTTCTGCATAGGCCTTCACCGCGTGCTCGGGAATCATATAGGTGATGAAAGCAAATCCTTTGGGTTTCTTGGTCAGTCTGTCTATAGGGAAATGGATCTCCGAGAGGGGTCCTGCAAAAGGCAAGGCTTTACCGTGACAGATGTCCTCGCACAGCCATCACACGCTCTGAACTGGCACCTCCTGGCCAAAGCCGGGGAGGAGGGGAGCCAAGGAGGGCAGAGCAGCTCTGGATATTGCAGAGGGTGTGCAGCAAGCCACCAGCCTGGGTGAGGAGCTGCTGGCTGCAGACTGATGAGGCAGGCCCAGCAAAAGCACCCCAAGTCCGGTTGTGCACTGTGTGGCAGCTCACAGGGCTCTGACACGCAACACAAACCAGGCAAGCTCTGAGCAGCTGCATTTACCTCCAGTCAGGAATAAAGATTTCCATGACCTCCCCCCCAGGACACTCTAATGCCAAGACAACCTTAAATTTGTTCAACTTTGAGTTAGAAAAGGGAAGCTTCAAGCTTCCACCTAACATGCCAAACATGAACATGAATTTGTGGTGTATCTCAGAGATTCAGCTCTTACCTACAGTACCTAGAAATTTCCTGCGTGATTAGTATTTCATGCAGCAGGTGCTTTTGGTTGTCTCCTCCTCCTCCTCATCCCACTAGGACTYAGAGCCTACGCTGACTGGCAAGAGCTTTTACTGTTGCATCAGAGATGCAGTGAGAGGGATGAGGGCAGATGCACACAGCAGCACACGCTTCGAGTGAAGGGGCACGGAGCCAGCACCAGTTTCAAAGCCAAGCAGCCACACACTACCACACCAGGCAATAAAGATGATGGGAGTCGGTCCATATCCGAGCGGTGTGGGACACAGAGCTTTGTCCATTCACACCCAGCAAGAAAACCTCTGTGTGCACAAAGGAAAGACGTAGCCCTGCCAGTCCCAGTCCCCCAGCAAATACTTACCGTACTTGGAAAAGATCTTCTCCAAGTCCTCCTCAGTGCTAGTAAAGGGAAGATTCCTGACAAAGAGTCTCCCTGATTCAGACAAGTCCTCTTCTTCCTCATCGTCCCTCTTCCTTCTTTGCCAAGGCTGGTTATCAGGTTTTGCTGTAACAGTTTCTTTTGGGGTATTCCCACATCGGAATAACTCAATGCATCGTCCACCTAATCCACAAACACACACAGAAGCACATTAGTTGCTTCCCAAGGCTGTGGGCAATCAATATCAATGCACCAAGAGCCTGGGCTTACAGCAGAGACACAAGCAATTACAATTCCACAAGCTTTGAGCAGAACTCTGCCTGATTTTAAAAAAAAAAAAAAAAAAAAAAAAAAAAAAAAAAAAAAAAAAAAAAAAAAAAAAAAGGGGGTGGGGGCTGCAAGAGATCAGTCTTCATAAAGACCAGGATAACATTTGCTAGACAACTCCACAGTCTCCCTTCCCTTCAGAGAGCTCCAGCTTTTCTGCCTGTGCCAATCTAGTCCACAGGCTTCCACATAGATATTCCCATTCTGCATATGATTTTTGCAAATATAATTCTAGTAGCTTCACTAAGGGTAAGTCAATAACAGGTTTCAAACACAGGCTTACAGAATCATTTGTACAAATCCCCTGGCACTATCCCAACCAGATTTAAACAATATCATTTTTATACGAAGAGCAAGATACACTTCAAGCACGTGAGGGCCAAAGAGCAACACACACAGCTCAGTCACTCCCCARTTCTGTGCTGCTCCTGACATGGCACCTGGTTTATCCCGTGTCAGCTGAGCGGAGGAAACCACCCCCACCATCTGCCTGGGAAAAACTAAAACAACAGGAGATACTTCTGCAGTGAACACTTCAGCAGCTGAGCACCCTGCTATCGACATCAGCCAGAACAAGAAGGAACAAACAGCCCTTACCTATGTATTCTTTTTTTCGCTTCAAGGCCCTTTGCACTTCTGCTTCACTCTTCAAGTCAACAAAGATATAACCTTGGAGGAAGGAAAGGTTCAACTGAGCATCATGTGGGGAACACACCACCACTAATTGGCTAATTAAGGGTGAATTGGGCTTTCTTTAATATAGATTCCTATAGATAAAGCATTCAGCTCCCATTAAAGTTTCAATCCAGCCTGAAAATGGCCATGGCAGACTGGAAGGCTGCCTTTTGGAAGCTTACTCTCTACATGCAAACCAAAGAAGCCTGACTTAACAGCTGATGTAGGCTTTCACAGGTGTCTCCAAGAGCAAATAAAAGGTGCATCCACTGTTAGGCTATGAAAGGAAACAGCATATAGCAAAGCTCCCAGCCAGCTCTGAGGACCTGCTCCACACTCTCTGATGGGTACCTCCAGGAGCCGCAGCCAGTCAGGAGGCCCACCTTGGCTAAAGACTGCTCTGCAGCAGATATGCACAGGTCAGCAAAGTCCCTGGCTGCTGCTGCAGCTATCCCAGAGGAAGAGGCCTTTCCTTGGCATGGTTTGGGATGTTTAGGAAAGTTCCGGAGACAGATCAAAGAAAAGGCTCCTGCTGCTACTCCTAAGGGAGCACAGCCAACATTACTCTGCCCACGGCATCCTACGGACAGCAACTAGGGCAGGTGAGCTGCAAAGTCATAGAAAGGTCTGTAAGAACTGGGACACGAGCCAGCGATTTGGAATTGCAGATGAAAAGAGCAGAGGTGTGATTGAGAGGTCCTCTAACTCACAGATCCAACCCCCCTTCCACGTATAGACATTACCTGTATTTTTGCCCTGGGTGTTTCTTCCTATCCGGATTGCCACTGGCTTCAGAGGCAAGAAGAATTCACGAATCTTTTGCTGCAGAAAGAATTATAATTGTTTAAATAAGTTCTCAGATACAGAAAGCAGCAGGTTTCAGACTTAGGTTTTTTATATACACTACAGAAAACACCACGTGCAACATACAACATCTCTGCACAAAACCAGTTCAAAAGTTTCCCCGACCGCCCATACAACCCTCAAAACAGCTCCATAAGTGAAGATAGAAGCCTCTGCAAAGATCGCACCGAGTTACACACTGAGAATACCCTTGAGCCTCCATTCCCAGCTCGGTAACAAAGCTTGCCTCAGTGATGTTCAAGGGGGCACCACGAAGTTTCACTGTGTATGGTGTGCTGGCTTCCACTGAGCTGCCTTGGTTCTGGACAGAAGGATGGGAAAAAGAAAAAGAAAAGAAGCCGAGTGAAAAACAACAAAAGTCACAGCACAAGGTGGTCTTGTCGAACAAACAGGAGGCTGAAGCGTGGGAGAGAATTTCAAGAGATTCTCACAACTGCAYCAGCCTGGGCAGGAGGTGCCAGATGAGCAAGGTTTGGCTGGGATAGTCAAACCCAGTCACTAAAAACTGAGTTCTGCAGAACAGCGATTCCTGCAGACAGACACGGACACAGGAAAAACAGAAAAGCCTCTGAAATGGGCACTAGCAGCACTTGTTTGGAAGCCCCATCTTCAGGAATTCAATCAGCACTAAGAGGAGATCCAGCAAACTTTTTTAATGGCTCCTGCCCAGTGAGCCAAGAAAGCTGGCACCCAGGGGTCCCGCAGACTTCAAGCTTTCAGCTCATCCCTGGAGTGACTGACAGACACATACTATCCCATAAAGCTCCTGCTTTAGATAAGACAAAAGTCTAATTCAGCTATACCTCTAGTGTGGATCCTTTTTTCTTCTTCTCCTCTGGTGTCTCTCGCTGTGTTTGTTGGGCTTTTGGCTTCCCCCTTTTATCTGTGTCGGTGCCAATGGTTTCTGCAATGCCTGAATCCTCCTCACTCTCACTTTCCTCTTCCACCTCCTCACTATCTGTTTCTTCCTCTGTACTGGATGAGGAGGAAGAATCCTTCACCACTTTAGATTTCAGGTAATCCATATCCGAGAGGTCTTTGCTGGTAGCTGCCTTCTTCCCTCCTTTCTTTGCTGTCAGAGAGGAGAGACCAGAGAAGTTTTGCACACAGATGCTGCTCCCTCCCCAGCCAGGTAAAAGCTGAGAACAGACACAGTCACAAGAATCACCTTCCTCTCCTCTACCCTTTTCACGGGGAAGAAAGGCTGGAGAATAGCAGAGCCATTTTCTCTCAGCAATTCCAGACTGACATCTCTGGATGACTATTTTTCAAAGCAACAGTTCATGTATAAAACAAATTAGAAAGGAGCTTGAGGAACTCCATGGCAGAGTATTTTGTCTCAATTTTAACTAAATACTTCAGACAAACCCCAGAGAAAGTTTTCAATTACTCAGTTTAGTTTTGCAGGGTAAAGGACAAAGGAAGCTGTTTCTCCAAAAGACTCCTCCCCGCCAAAGACCAACTGATCAKTTTAGTTACCTAAAGAGAGATGAGAAGCGGCAGGGAAATGCCATTCACTCCAAAAGAACAGCATAAGCAAATACCATACAAGGAGGGAGAAAGGCTCCAAACCCACATTCATCACTGGTGCAGGGACACTGGAGACTAAGACAATAGACACCAGACTGCAGCCCAGATTTCTCAGTCTTCTAAGTTATCCCACTACTCCACTAGATACAGTTTTCCTTTCAGGATCCAAGGCACTAAACTCTGTCTGTTCCCATCAACCCTGACAGGGCCCAAGGACAAACCAACGTTTCCAGAAATATGCATCAAAGGCAGACCAGACAAGTTCACAGACATCAGCTACAGGTTACTAAATATACAGAAACCACATCCAGCTCTGGAGATGAAAGTGGCTGCTTGCTAGGAGAGCATTTAAGGGAGAGATGCAGATGTTTGCCCTGTTACTCTTTCCTAGGCATCAACTTAAGGGCCCATGGAAAGCACAAATGCCATCCCCTTAATACCAGAAGCTGCGTTTCCCACATTTCCCCAAATTTGGGAAAATGTCCGTACAGCCACAGTGCACAGAATGAGTCTCATGCTTGAGAAACCACCTTCCTGATTACACTCGCTCCATGTGGAGGCAGGACTCCGAGTTAGGTCCTATCAGCACACCTGCTCTCACATTCACCGAGACAAAGACAAGCAAAAGGGTGATAGTTCCTTTCGGCACCTTTAGTTTCCTCCTCATCTTCAGAGGGTTCATTCCCATTCTCCTCCTCCTCCTCACTCAGCTGCTCAGACTCATCTGAATCAAAGTTGAGATAATCAGCTGCTGGCTTCGATTTTCCCTTCTCGGGCTCCTCTGCCAAAGTGTCATTAGCCCAAGTGGCCACCTGAGACCGTTTCTGGTGAACCACCAAAAACTCCTGGAATGTCTTATCTTCTTCCAGCTGTTGAAAAAGAAACCAAGCAGACAAGCTGTGAAGACAGACACTGGAGAGCTAGTAGTAAGTTTTAATTCAAAGATATCACCTCATTTCCAGCAATGTAAAAAAAAATCCCTAAGAGGGGAGTCCGCTTTACACTCACAAGGTGTGCACTTAAAGTGACTAGTCTTCTCAAGATCTCTCAGTCCTACTCTTTCTTTTTTGTAATTGATGTTTAGAAAGCACTTTAAAGAAGAAAACAAAACATTAAAAAGAGAAGAAAAAAGTACAAGTTAAAAGGACAAAACTCACATATGGTTAAAAACCAGAACTGTTGGAACAGGGTTGTCCTGGACCCATTGCTCACACAGGAGTAGCTGACAATTAAAAGAATTGGTCCCCGATGTTGGGATTGTCAAAATCATGATTTGTTACAGTAAAATTGGACTGTCACAGAGCTGGTTAAATCATACACCTTGCCTGAATTAGCAGCACTGGAAGCAGCACAGAAAAGTTATTCAGCTCTTGCTCTTAATACAAGCTAGCAAGAACATAGGGTTGCAATTCAACCTCAACTCACCTCCTTTAAGTTTTCCGTTGGATCTTTCTTCTTTTTATCCTAGGAAAAGAAACCATTTTTAGAAAGCCTTATTAGAAGCACAGCCAAGATCATTTCTCAGGTAACCTAATGGTACAGGGAGCACAGATCCTAAGGCAGAAAATACCAGAACCAGGACTCCAACACCCGCTGTCCCAGCTACTCTGTCCCCTTCTCCACACACCAGGCTACCCTTCTCTCTGCCAAGTCCCTGACATACATCAGAGCCTCAAGGAAACAAGCAAGACTCACTTTCTTTGCGCTTGCAGGAGCTGCACTTGCCACAGGTTTCTCGGTCTGTTTTTCTGAGGCAGGGGCCTTCTGGGAGTGCTTACTCCACGCTTTGGGTTTTGAAGGGTCACCAAAAGACTTGCATAACTCAACCTGAAGAGAATCGGATCTTTAATTAAACATATGTTCAACAGTCTGGTTCTGTAACCGCTGGATAAGCCTCACTCAGGAACCCTTCTTATAACCCTGACAGGAGGGAGGGGGTGTGTGCAGGAGAAGCACAGGCAACTTCATACAGATGTTCACTTTAAAAGCACAGGGCTACGTGTTCACTCAACATGGGGAACAGTTTGTTGTGCTCATTTAAGCGCAGTCAGATAAGCTGTCCTGTTTATCATGAGTCACCCTCTGTCCAGAACACCAAGATGAATGACTTTAAATGAAAAATGACCTCATGTTCAGAAGTTCAGATTATGACAGCTCAAAACCTGACACTGTTGTTCCACCCAGCACTGAAATCGCTGCTAGCGCACGAACACAGCCCATCTGAATCAAGAACCTGCTTGAGACTCCAGCAGTGAGGCCTGGTGTCAGGCTTTGCTGTTTTGCTGCAGAGGACTTAAACTCTAGGCTTTCTTGGCCCCTGGCTGTTCATCCCTAAGACCACCAAAATCTCCAATGACAAACTTTCTTAAGAATCAAAAGAAGATATTTTTAAAGATCAACTCACTGTGACTCTGGAGGTGTCTATGAAACTTCTGTTAAAATGGTTCAGGGCCGTTTGAGCTTCATCTTCAGACTTGTAGCCAATGAAGCCAAATTTCCGGAACTTGCCATCCTTGGTGAACTTCAAGCAACAATCGGTCAGCGTGCCAAAGGCAGCAAACAGTTTCCGAAAGCGATCTTCCTTCATCTGGGAAACGAGGAAGGACAACAGGAAGGGAAATCAGCAATGCAATGAGAGATGCTTTGTGTCCAAAGCAAAACATTTGCTATCAGAGGGCTTCCGAAGCGCTGTAGGAACCACACCGTATTGTGGCAACACTGATAACAAAACACACATCAGCTACCGAACCGCCTCATCTCCTCCATGAATCCACTACCTGTACAGATCTCTGTCTGCAATGCCCCCACAGCTAAAGGGTGCACCCCGCTCTCGGGGAGCCCAGGGCCCCGCAGCGCTGACCTGCCACAATCAAGCCCCCAGTTCACCCACAGGCACGGTGACACCCTCACGGGGGACCCGGATGGCAGCAGAGCAGCACAGTGCGCTCCTGCGCCCAGCTCCTGGAGAATGGGGGGAGGGGGGGCAGTGGCCACAACAAGCTCCGCTCCCCCACCCCGAGGGGCTGCCAGCTCCCCTCCCCCGGGGCACCTCCCCAGCCCATGCCCCACACTCTGCCTCCTCCCGCCAGGGCATCTCCCTGCCCTCGGTCCCCCACCATCCCACCCCCAAGGGTGCCTCCCCGCTCTCCCGCAAGGACCCCCGCCCCAGCACATCTGCACGACCCCTCACCGCCCCTTCCCCCGGCACATCTCCCTGCTCGCCCACCAAGACATCTTCCTCCCCCCACCCCGAACCCAGGACCCTCTCTCCCAGGGAATCTCCCCGCTCACCCCCGTCCCCAGCACACCGAGGACCCCCTCCCCTCCCGGGGCCTCTCCCTGTCCAGGAGCCCGCGACCCCCCGGGGTGTCCCCTCAGACCCATCTCTAGGCCCGGAAGGCCCCCTCCACCCCGCAGAGGCCGCAGCCGCGCGGCGGGCTCACCCCGTTGGGGAGGTTCTTCACGATGAGCCGCGACATGGCGGCGACAGGAACCGGGCGGCGACAGGAACCGGGCGCCACACCGCAGCACACCGCAGGGCCCCGCCGCGCTCAGCGCCGCACACGCCGGCCCGCGGGCGCCGCCATCTTCCCGCCGAGTCACGTGGGCGCGGGGCGGCAGCGCGCAGGCGCCAGGGGCGGGGCCCGGCTCCTGGCAACGGCCCCCTAGCAACGGCCCCCTAGCAACGGCCCCCTAGCAACGGCCCCCTAGCAACGGCCCCCTAGCAACGGGGCGGCTGGAGCGGAGCACCCCGGGGGCACAACAGGGAGCATCAATGGAGCATCAAGGGGGCAGGGGCTGGGAGGAACGGGGGGGGATGCGGAGGGGACCGGAGGGAGCCACCAGCGCCTGCCCGGGGGCCACCCCGCGTCCCCCGCCAGCCGGTAGCGCCCCCTCGGTGATGCTGTCCCCTCCCCATCGGAGGGGACCCCGCTGCCCACCCCCGGGTCCCTCCGGGGGCAGCCCCCCGCCCGGCCGCGCTGCTCCGCGGGGCCGGAGGAGGGAGCTCCGCGCCCGCCGCTGCCCGCTCCCGGCGGCGGCTCCGCGCTGGGCAGCCCCGAGCCGGGCACGGCAGCGCCCACGGGAGCAAAACTCCCGCGGGGGCTGTCGAGGAGTTGGGTTTACGCGGGGGGGAAGCCGCAGCGCGCCTCGCCGCCCTGCTCTCCCACCTAAAACCCAGGCAGCAGGAGCAAGGAGGGAAGGGTAACAGGACTAAGCAAAAGCGGCTTCTCTCCAAGAACAGCTAAATAACCCCGCGGCCTGCGGATGGTGTGGTTGCAGAAGCTCCCGCGGGCAAACGAGGCCAAAAATCGCGGAAGAAAAATCCCTTGAGGGTTATTAAACACTGAGGGTCCTCTCCCGCCCTGAACATCCACTGCTGGAGGGAGAGCATATTTTGGGGAAGCAGGGCTATTCTCCTTCAAACATCCCCTCTTGCTCGCAGCCCTTCAGCCCAGCTCTGCCTGTCTCACGCGAGGGGCAGTGGTCTGGGCCCAAAATCTGGCTTTACACCTTTATTCCCAGAGGAGGATGCTCAGGACAGCTCTCAGCTTCAGCACAGCCCTCGCTAGTTTTTCACCCCAGTTTGGCTCCACACCTGATGTACCCCAGGGACGGGGGCTGCCCAGCCCAAGCCACCCCGGCACAGAGGTTTTCCACCCCACGAACAGCGTGGGCAGGGGCACCATCTCCTGATGCCCCTTGAGGTGGATCCAGCTGGCCGTGCCCATCCCGAAGGCTCAAAGCAGCAGGGAGCACACGACAGCAAGCTATGTGGGAGAGTCAGTCCTCAACCCAACCGCACCGCTGCTTCATCCCAGTGTCCTGGTGGGACTGGGATGCAGGCTTATTAACTGGAGAGCCCAGCTTGAGCCCACACTCTCCCCCCCAGGTGAGCAGCAAGGGAAACACTTGCATTTTCCAGGGAAGGATTGCTGGGGCAACAGCCAGGCTCAGCGCACAGGAGACAGGAGAGGGTGCGATGCTGCCGGGACTCCCATCCGGTGCCCTGCTCAAAGGGAAAATGCACAGCACAAACCCCTCTCACCCCACAGCCCCAACTGGGGGTACCCAGGAGGAGATGCTCTTGTTCACCTGGCCCTTCAAAGGGGTCTCCGTGAGGTGTTGCGGTACCAGGGACCTAGCTCCCTCCCCCCCTTGCCCTCTGCTCCTGCCTTGTCCTTGGCCGGGCTGTCAGGCCCGTCACTTGGGATGAAGGCTGGCACTGACAGGGCTACGCTCGCACCATCACTAACACTTCCAGACCTTGCCCTTGTCACTCCTGTCCTCTCCAGGACACTTACCCCCCTCTCTCCCTCCCCATCTCCTCCTCACCTGCTGCTCGCAGCCAGCAGCAGTGCCCGGCTCCTGCCCACACTGCCCAGACAGCACCRTCCTTGCCTGTTCCTGCCTCCTCACCGGGTGCTGCTGGGGCAGCAGGGACAGAGATGTACCCTGGCCATAGCCAGGGCTTCTGCTCTCAGTGGATCCTCACCTCCAGCCACGACTTCACCTGGGGCTGCAATTTCCCTCCTACCAGCCTCTCCTGCAATTGCGGTTGATTTTCCCCAGGTGATAGCTTGGTCCCAGCACTCGGCTGCTGAGGCTGCCTGGGACCAGAGAGTGCCAGTTCTCCACTGATGCTTGGGAGAGAGGTGCTTACCGGAGCCAGGCTCTGGGCCAGATACCCAAGCTGACTCTTGATCCCAGCAAAGAAGCCTCAGTGTCCATGCGGGGATGCGGGTTTTGCAAAGTCCATGGAGATGCTCAGCTTTGCTAACCTCACTTCTTTGAAAACAACATATTTCAGCCCTCCCCAGACGCAAAGATTCAATACAGAAGCACAAGCTTTACAAATACTGACTTTAGATTTGATTTCCTTTGTGGTTTCCGCTCCCCAGGGTGGGCCAAGTTCTTAAGTTTACAAACGTGAGAGTTGGAACAACATCCTTTTTCTGGAAAACCGGAGATTTTGGGGGCATCAGAGAGTTGCTCCTTCAGCGGGTGGTTCTGCTGCGCTGTGGAAAGTCCTTCCCCAAGGCAGGCTCATTTCTGATCATAGATCCCAGYCCTGAGCAGACAAGAGGGAAACCCAGGCCCTGCCTTGAGGAGGCTCAAAGGAGGTTCTGAAAAGCAGCTCMCAGTGCTTGCATATCTGTCCTGAAGATCACCCTTGATCCTTCTGCTGCTGGCACGCAGCGCGGGTGTTGTACAGCCAGCTCGGCTGGCCCACTGGGTGCAGGTCCAACAGCCCGTGTTCCAAAGCGGAGACTGGGGAAGAGACTGAATAAATAGGTTTTTTGGTTTTTCCCCCCCCRTGGAAACTATTGTCTTTGACAATGCCAGTGTGAGATACTCCTGTCCCCATGCCACAGACTGTCCCTGCAGCAGTGCCGGACCTGCTCCCGGCGAGGGGTCCCCAGCAGTGGGTGGGATGGACGCAGGCGGCCACGCTGGGAGCTGGRTGGGGACATGAAAGAAACAGCAACTCTGCCCAAGTTTTCTTTCTTAAACTGGCTCATAGCAACGAGAGGCAGAAGGTAACTGGGAGGTGACGTGCCTGGCAAAGGTGACACATCAACCCACAGCCGGCTGCTGTCCGGAGAGAGCACCAGGTTTGCCATCCTGTCCCCCCAGTTAGCTCCGTGTTGGGGTGTCCAACGGGCCGGGGGCAGGGTCCGGGTGATGATGGTCCCTTCACCCTCACTCCTCCCAATCCCCCCCACGCTCGGCAGAGGGGACCCAACGCTCCGCCAACCCCGCTGCCGACAGGAGGGGGAAGAMGTGGTCCCTCCGCGAGCTCCATCCAGTCGCCCTGTCACAACGCGTTAGGTGGCCGGCTCGTCAGCCGGCCGGACAGGGGGTTGCACAGCGCCAAAGAGCAGGGGTCACCTTGCTGTAAAATGGTATCATGGGCTGCCTGCAGTCAAGCGGCTGAACTTTGGAAAGCAGGGTTAGGGCAAGGGACCGCGGTGTCGGGGGCATCTCTCAGTGGGGAGAGGCAGGTGTGGGCGGAGGGGCAAAGGGTCCCCGACATTGTGCTCCAGGAGGTGAAYGCACCAGGGGTAAAGTGCTGTTGAGAAGGAGAGAAAGAAAGAAGCTGCTGCAGATCCCGTCTATCCCTAGGTATGATAAGAGAGAGGTCAGATGCACAATCTACTGTGGTCTTTGGAGAGAGGCTTCTCTTGGTCTGTAGCCCCCGCGGTGTCCAAAGGGGCACCAGGGGTTCCTCCCCGGTTTCCCCTGGTGCCACAGCACAGCCTGTCACTCCTGGCATCCCGGGCAGGCAGAGCTGTGACCCCGAGCCGGGATGGCTGCTGTGGTGACAAGCCAGCCTGCCCTCGACCGCCCCGGGTGGGGGCAGGCGCTGCCAGCCCTGCCCGAGAAGGACGAGCGCAGCCCCGAGAAGCCCTTCGTGCCTGTCTGATCCGGAGCGCCTCGGCCACCGCTGGAYGCTGGTGAAGGTGAACAGGGAAGGTAAGACCCATCTGAGCCAGTGCCACCCTTGCTGGGACAGCATCCCCCGCGCAGCCTTGCCAGGCAGCCGTCCTAGTGCTTGCGGGATGCTGCCGAGCAGGTTTGGGGTTTGTAGGGGGGTTCTGAGTGTACCCACACCCCTCGATGGCAGTAAGCACTGGAGGTGCTTAGTTTCCCTGACACTCAGACCTTGAGTTCCTCCCTTTTCTTTTAGATGTGGGTAATGAGCAAAATTCAGCCTTGGGGGATTACTGCAGAGGGCTGTAACCTGGCTGAGGACCTTCTTCAGCTGATTAAATTAGCCCACAGATACCAGCGAGGACAGGGATGAATGTGACCCAGCAACACTCACCGCCTGCTTTTGGTGTGCTGGCACCCCACCGAGGCACTCTGCTTATGCGGGTAACGTTATATCAACAGCACCGCTGGAAATGCCAGCCAAACCTCCTCTGCTCCTTGAGAGCAGAGACGGCTGAACCCTCCTTGTACGAGTAAATTGTCCTGCCCAGTCCTGGAGAAAGGACATAAAAGGCTGCCTTTAATGATGTAGCTGGTGCTCGGAAATGCAGTGCCCGATACGCCTGCCCCCCCGTGTGCTGCTCGACAAGATGGGGCCAAGGGGGGAGCGGGAGGACAAACCGCCCTTCCGTAGGGCTTCGTCCCTGGGCAGCTGGGACTGCCCAGCCTGGTCTGCTGGACCCTCTGCTAGAGGGAGAGGATGCCTGCGTCCTTGCCTGGGGTATGTGATTGCTGCAGTGTCGCTGTGGGCAGCAGAATTTGGCTTTCACCCAGATAAACCCTGCCCTGAACCTGCTGCCTCAGCTAAGGAAACGGTCTGCAAGCGTGTCCCGTGGTCCTGCTCTCTGCCCTCTTTGTGTCTGCAGTTTTGGGGCAGAGATTGTGTCTTTTCAAAGCCTTAAAGCTAAACTGTAATGCTGAGTAACAAGCAGATGGGTGTGAGGATGAGGAAGGGCAGGAGAGATTTTCCCCATCAGGTCTCCGAGCACAAACGAGCTGCTGACGCCAGCTAGGCTTGCCGTGGAGAAGGATTCAGAAAGGACTTGGAACCCAGATAGTTCAAGTCCTTTGCAGTACAGGAGCTGGGGAGCAGAGGTAAATCATGGGCACGAACAATAAATCATCTGCCAAAACACAATTGACGGGACCACACTTGCCCGGGAGAGGAGCCACCACCCGAGCAGGCCTCAGACCCCTTTGAAGCAGCTGATGCTGGTGGCTGGCAGAGCCGGAGGAGATGGTCCTCGAGGTCAGCCCCTCCCGGCATCGCTCTGCCCGTGGGCTGGTGAGGAACATCACCACAAGCCCAYGTCTCCAGCAACGTCTCTCCCTAGCAGAGCCATCCATGGTCCTCCGGCAGGGACTGCGAGCGCGCACAAACTGCTGAGATCGGAGTGGGCTTAAAAGCAAGGTTCATCCAGTCTCCCCCCGAGCCCGCCTGAAGCYGTGGGAGATGTTGGCTGTGCTCTGCCGCGGCTGCATCTGGCCCAGGCAATTGCTGCCACCCACCAACGGCACCGTTTCCTCCCCATGACAGACAAGGTCCAACGCCCTCCCAGGGTGCCCCGAGCCAGCCTTCAGCATCTCCCCTTGGACCCGCAGGAGACTCCCCACCAGCCTTCCCCATGGCTGCGCCTGGGACCCTCTGCAAGGACACCCGGGAGAGGGATTTCGCCTGCTGCTGCCCCTCGCCCGGTCTCTCCTCCATCCATCACCCCTTCCACCTCCTTCAGTTCAGTTTCCTTTGTATTCCTGTATTTTGGGGGGTGGGTGTGTGTGTAAATGGAGTCAGGGGAGGGTCCAGGCAACAGCTGCCTTTGATCAGCGCAACATGTGGGAGATGGAGCACTTCAGGAATGCCGACTCCTGATCAAAGGTGGGAACACAGTGACAGCCGGGACTTGGCAAAAACCCATCCCCGCTAATCCCTGCCAGGGAGCTGGGGGGTCGGATAGCGACCCACACAGGCAAGCCGGCCCTCGGCCCGTCGAAGGGAGCGATCCGTGCCCTGCTGCAGGGTGTGGGGCAGGAGGGTCGCTCCCATCCACCTCACGGGACTCTGTCCCGAGCAAGGCGTTATCCTCTCTGCAACAAGGCAAGCAATGGGATTTCCACCCCTTCTTTTGCCCTCTGCGGCTTCATCCCTGCTCCTGCCTGCTGAGCGACCCTGCCTGCATCTCCGCCAGCCCGGCACGCACCAAACCCTGCAGCTCCCGCACCTCCCCCTCGGCGGGGATGCCGAAGGGAAAGCGAGTCAGTGATGCCCTAACACTTCTATCGCCTCCGTAAAGATGAGGCGAGGGTTGAAAGGTCGCTTGCTATAAAAACAGCTGGGAGGAAAAGGGAAGACAAATTAGCCCCCTCCTGAGAGACACCCGGGGTTTGGGGACGGCAAGGACGCGGCTCACAGCCTCCCCTCCGCCCCAGGCACGCGGGGCGCGGCGTGCGGGGCAGCCTGATTTGTGGGCTTGGCCCCACCGCCGAGCCCGTCCGATGTCACCTTCCCCACGGACACTCTTATCTCCCGGCGGGCTTTCTCCCGATAACCCCGGCGGGAGGCCGGGAAGCCCATCTGCGCCGAGCAGGTGGAGCCAGGCAAGGTGTTGGGTGAGGGCGAGCTCAGCCCCCCTGAGCCGCAGCCAGCCCCCCTCCACCACGATGCTCAGCTCTTCCGATGGGAACCGGGTCGATGTTTTCACCCAGGCAGAGGCTCTTCCCAACCTCGGCAAACGCCCTCGCACTCTGCCAGCAGAAATAACCCCACCCCACGCGCCCGATGCTTCCTGCACCCCCGTGCCCTCACCCCCCCACCGTCCTCCACCCCAGCGCTATTTAGGCATTGCTTGGCTTGGCCAGGGCTCCTCTGCATGTTAAAAAGGGAAGCTTTTAAAAAGGGCCGATAAGGGTTATTCCCGCGGGGTCACCCCGTCTCCCCAGGCAGGGTCACAGGTCGCTTCCTCGCCGCGCGTTGCCTGATAATGAGTCAATCAAGGCCGGGGTTATGGAGACAGGATTTATCAGCAAACCCTGGGAAAATAAAGACATGAAAATGTCTGCTCATTCGCCAGGCCGGGGGATCTGGCAGGGACGAGCCTTTCTTGCGTGGATGGAGGGCTTCGGGCTTAAGAGCTGATGGGGCTGGCACAGAGGAAGGGTGGGGGGTGATTTGGGAGGCAAAGAGCAGCGGGAACAGACCGGCAGCTCAAGGGTTAGGCTCCCAGTTTACTCCAGAGCAGTGATGCTCTGTGCCGTGATGCCGCTGACCGTCTCCACAGCGAGCCAAAGGCACGTGGAGGGGCTGCCATGTCAAGCGGGGATGGCTGAGATGTCCCACCCCCGACCAGGACGGGCGGCAGGCGGGGAGAGGGGAGCCCAGCCCCAGTTCTGCACCGGTGGGACAAGGCGGTGCCGTGCCCCACGCAGTGCCCTGTGCCAGACCCGCTCGATTCTCCCTGCTGGTGCCGGCACGAGGCGGGGCTGGGGGTGCTGGGTCTCCGCGGGGAGCGAGTGAAGCTGAAGCCCCCTGGGAAAGATTTGCAAGACAAATATGAGATCCCAGTAAGGGGAAGTAAGGCAGGAGGGATGGCCTGATCAGCACCACCACGTCCCCATGGACATAGTCACGTCATACAAGTCCCAGCCCAAAGGATTTACCTGCCAAAATATCCCACAGACCACAAAGTGCTTTTTTCCCACCTGGTAACAAACCAAAGACCGTCAGCCTCCATCTACAGCCATGCCTGCACAGAGTCCTGCGTCTCAGCTCTCGGAAGCTGAGCATGAAAACCAAAGAGCAGAAAGGGAAACTGAGGCACAGGGAGGGGAAAGCCTGGTGACACAGCCAGGGATGCAACCGCAGCCTGCCCTTGCCATACCTGGCCTATTTTCGCTCCAGCACTAGGAGCGACCCAAGGACCATGCCAAGATGCTCACTTTTGTGTGGGTTACAGAGGCGGCCGCAGGCTTCCCAAGCTGCAGAAACAGCCCTCGGCGCAGGGATGCAGCTGCCCCATCCCATCCCGAATGGGCAAACCGGAGCCAGCACCTGGGCACGGATGGAGGGAGGCTTTAGGAGAGCAGAGAGGTGGCAGCAGCAAGGGGCAGGCGGCTATGGGAAGGGAGGGGAAAGCATCGGGCACCACTCGAGCTGCTCCGAGGCAGTGTGGGGCGATAGACCACTGCCGACACCTTGGGAGAGCCGCATCGACAGGCAGCACGGGAAGGGCAAGACGTGATGAGGGACGGCTGCGGCACGAGGCCGTGGGGCAGCCCGGACCAAGGACTTGCTACCTACCCAGGCTGAACTCCCTCCTCGGGCTCTCCTCCACCATATGCATCTTGCAAACACTTTTCCCCTCTCAGAGAGGCTTAAGCAGGGCGAATATTGAAAGCACCTGCCTCCCTTGGCCGGGAATCAAAGGCCCCGGCGCTGGGATCCTGCCGCTCGCACAGCACAATTATCCCCGACCAAATGCCGCGTGCAAGAATGTAGGGCACCCTCTCTCCTCGCCGACCCTCCATCGGAGCACAATGCAATTAAAATAAGCAATGCCAGATGGTTTATTAGCGACTACAGAGCTGGGAGCCGACACTTGTTTTCTTGTTCCAGCGCGAAGGCATCAGAAGCGGGTCCATCGCAGACGTGTTTCCCCCGCCAGCACCCCCCCCCCCCGCAACAGGGCAGGAGAGGTTGGATTTATTTGGGAACGTGGCGCTCTGATACCGCAGTAATGAGTTCAGCAAGTGGAGAGATGGGATTAGATCAGGTTGGGGCACTGAGGAGGCAGATAAGGGAGAAATGGAACTTGTCGCCAGGGTTAATAGTCGTTGGTTTGTAGCGTTAAAGGCCAAACAAGGTGCTGTGCCGCAGGCTGCCCCGGCCCCGCCGCTCACCCTCCTCACCGAGCAGAGCATCAGAGCTGGATGCAAAGACCACGAGCGATGTCAGCTCCCCTGCATCCCAGGGTCGTCTCTTCCTCCCACCCCATCCCAGGCGCACACCCCTTCCCTCGGGAGCCAGCCTCGCCCCGGCAGCCGGGGCAAGACACACCGAACCACCGGCTTCTCCACAGGCTTGTGGCAGAGTCAGACGTCCGCACAAAACCCCAAGTGCGTTCAGTGCCCTCACGCTTTTTTCTAAGCAAATTCTGTCATTTCAGCAGTGGGTGGGCTCTGCCCAACCCGCATGGTCAAGCACCGCGTTGCATCTCACTTGGCATCGGTTTGGTGGGAGCAAATAGGACCTCAACAGCAGGTGCCCCAGTGCAGGAGGAGCCGTTGTTAGGGCAACAGCACCTGGCCTGAAAACATGCAAATCTGAAGCATTAAATAAAAGAGAAACATGGGAATCCTGTGGGAAGATTTTTGCACTGAATATAAAAACATTTAGGGGGCATTGCATGCTTAAGGCGATTAGCTTGTGTCCCCACACCAGCTCCTCTGCCGCAGCTTCAGACCTGTTGGGCTTTGCAGAGATGCAAAATCTCCCATTTTTGCCAGGGATTTCCCTCCCGTTTACACCTTTTGCTCACATCGTGTGCACCTCACCCGTTCCTTGCAAACAGAAAAGTTGGTCCCAAGCCTCTGATGCTGAGAAAGCCAGAAAACCCAGCTTTCGTGTCATCTACAGGCTGATGATGAACTCGTCCAATTCCTTAGAGGGGTTCACCAGGCCCCCAGATCTGGAAGCAGATTTGAATTCTCTGCGTTTATTTGCCTGTTGCTATCACATCACTGGGGACAGTGCCCCCAGCACTGGGAGGTGACCTTCAACTCGACCAGGATGCTGTGGTCCCACGCAGGGTCACCCCGAGCAGCCCCACCAAGCTGGAGAGCGCAGCAAGGCACAGCCCTGCCCGCAGAGGCCCCACAGTCTTGGGCTCATCTCCTGCCAACACGCAGCTGAGGCCATAACTCTTCTTAGGAGAGCGCGCTGCATCTCCCGGGTATGGCAACACGCAGAGGCCATTGCAGGAGCCGCCGTCCAATGCTTTCATCTGCGAGGTCCCTTCCTCTGCTTCCCTGAGCACACCCGCAGGGATATTTTGGTTGGAAGGAGCAGTTTCATCCTGCCTGGGAGGCGTTAATACCCTCTGCGCAGAGCGAAACACCACATCGCTCCCTCCTTTCCCTGCAGCTTGGTCTTCAGCATCACCACCACCACCGTGCCAGAGCGCCCATCCGCGCTGCTGCAGCCGCAGGGCTGCCCTCGGCAGCACGTTGCCCTCCCCGGTGTTTACAGCCCCGTAAGCAACCACATGAACCGCTCACCAGAGGCCTCCAGCAGTTTACATACCGCACCGGGCTTCCCCACCGCTGGGAGGGGGAATTTAAGTGCCCTTCTAAGTCAGGTGAAGTGTTGCAGCAGAGCAAGCCAGCGAGGGGACAGGAATAACCTGTTCTGATGGGGGAGAGCGCTGCAGCCCTCCTCCTCCTCTGGCACGTGGGCTTGGCTGGCTCCCTGCGAAGCCCCGCTCCATCCCTGGATGCTGACAAGAGGTACCGCGCTTCACACCGAGCACGGCAGCCAGGTGGGCTGCGGAGGAGAGCGCAGGCTCCCTGAACCCCACGCCACCCTGGGCAGAACGGAGATATCTATTTGGTGGGGGTTTGGTGCAAGCGGTTTGATCCGAGCTGGAAAGGACGCTCCACACAGGCGTATCGGCCCACGGGTGCCAGTGTGCAGGGAGGGGCTGCAGGCTCCCATGCTCCCCAACCTCCTGCCCAGAGGGGGTTAGGGGTCCCCCAAAGCAAATCCCCATCCCGGCTGCGGGAAAACATGGTGCATTCAGCGCCCTCACCCTTTTTTCCTAAGGAAATTCTGTAATTTCAGCAGTGGGTGTGCTCTGCCCGACCAGTGTGGTTGGGCACCACATTGCGTCTCACTTAGCATTGGTTTGACGGGAGCAAACAGGACTTCTTCAACACCAGGTGCCCCAGTGGAGGAGGAGCCTTCCCCAGGGCAACAGCGCCTGGCCTGAACACACGCAGAGGTGCTAAATCTCACTTTTTGCAGGGTCATGCTGCAACTGCAGCTTTGTCTCCTGCAAAGACATCTCATGCAGTTGATTTTTCTGCTGGCAAGGCTGGATGTTAGAAGTTGCCAGGCAAGGGGCTCTCTGAGCGAGGAACTACAAAGAGGGCTGACACCTCTAATGAATTACAGTAATACCAGCTCGGGGTGAACTCTAAAGTGCCTGTTTACACAATCACTGACCTCCCTTCACCCGCTCTCTGGTGCGAGTCCCCCCCCCGCCTTGATGGATCACAGCTGAATGGAGGCAGACCCCAGTGTTTATCATCTCCCAGCTTCGGGAAGGGAAGAAATAACAGTATTTCCTGGCACACCGGCCACCACCGGCGATAAAATGCCCACCCAACACTTGCTCCGGGAAATACCCTCTGCACCTTCTTCTTCTGTAAATCCCTTTTTATTGGGGAGGGCCCCGTGCACAGGAGGTGGCTTTTGCAGCACCAGGTGCTGGGACCCACAGGCAAGCCCCTCACATGGGGCAGGGATGGGTGCTGGGTCCAGGGATGGGTGCCAGGGTGGGGAGCAAGGACAGCCCCTGTGCTCGCCTTGCCCCGCGTAGTGAGGCCACAGCACCCTGCACGGATGCCRCAGGATGGTCTGCTCTTGGCCAGGAGACATGCTCTGGGGTGTTATTCTGATTTTTTCCACTTTGGTAGAGGATTACCCTGTGTCCCGGCGCTCGAGGGCTGTGCCAGCTCCTGGGTCTCACAGCTCGGGGATTGCCAGCACAGCCACTCCCTCTGACCGGGACAGCACAAAGCTGGGGGGAACGGCTCCTGCAAGAAGCCCCGAGCTCAGTGTAAGGGTGGGAAACTGATGTTTAGATCAAGTGGGGGGGGGGGGGCAGGGAAGAAGCCAGCAGAGCAGCAAGTTCCTCCTTCCACCACCTGCAACGCTTCCAGCCAGAGCTCCCCCACGGCCAGCACAGATGTGGCCCCAGCACCTCGCTCCATCCGGATCAAATCCTGCTCTGTAAAGGGGAGCTGGAGATTGGTCCCCAGCTAAGGGGATGTCAGATGTCTTCATGCCTCTGCTTGGGGTCATGCACAGCAGACCCCAATCCTTCCCCCGGCTCTGCTGATCTCTCCTCTGGTGCGGGCAGAGCCTGGTGCAGCACCACAAGTGTTTCCAGCCTCCGGCTGATCCCACCCTGTCCCACCTTCACCTCCAAGGCCAGGCAGCCCTGTGCCTGGGCACRGACCAGCACACGCATGGGCAAGGGACCAGTGGAGCAGAGGAGCCCCTCGGTCTCCCCTCCTGTCCTGTGCCACCCCTGCCACAGCCATGGGGAGTCCTGGGGTTGGGGAGCAGCCGCAGCATCATCCTGCAAAAGCCAGAGACACGGGCAGCGAGAGCTCCCACCAGCAGAGACACGGCCAACACCGTGATGCCACCGCTGCCCTGTTTGGCCGTGCCATGCCCTGCCACGTCCTGGCTCTGACAGCACGGAGGAGAAAAATTCAGTTAGAGGATGGGCTGGGGGAGGCTCAACTACAAACAGCCGGTGGGGAGGAAGGGCAGTAAGGTGTTCTGTGCCACGGTCACTCGGCTGCTCTCACGCGTGCCTGCACTCACCGTGCCGCAACTTGTTTTAGCCCTGGCAGCGGGGGATGGTCTTTAATATAGTCGAGCTTTCCTTCCTCAGGTACTCAGAGGATGAAAACTTCAGTGCTGGCCCCTGGGGAAGATAATTCTTCGTTTCCCTGCTCGCCCTCTCACCTCTTTGTTTTGTTCCAGAGTTATTTTTGGAAGTAAAAGCTTTTTTCTTCACCCTTCCCCTGGCCCCCATTTTTCTGCCAGCCAAAGTGGCATTTTAAGCCTTCTGCCCACCCAACCAGAAAAATGGTGGCTGAGGCGGGGTAGAGCTAAACCTTTCCATCCAGGAGGCCTTCTCGACTCATTAACCCTCCGTCAACTCAGCCGCCCAAAGAGGGGCTCTCAAAAGTCGCTATGGGAAGTACCTGCCCCCAAAATGGGTCCATGGGGGGAGAGGAGAGCCACGACCCCCAAAATGGGGGGGGGTGGGGGTGTCTCCTTCCCTATGCACTACAAAATCCACTTGATTAATGACAGCATTGTTGTACCTACAGCCACCCCATCATATACAAAATCCCAGCTGCACCCCAAGTCCTGCTTGCACTCGGAGCTGTACAAACCAAGAAGGTCCTACTCCAAAAAGCCATGGGGACTCAAACCAGGGACCTTGCACCATCAAAAATGCACATGCAGAGTGGGAGAGGGACCCTGCTTCATGCTGCTAATGTCAGGGAAGGGATGTCAGAGCCAAAGAGCAGGTCCCCAGTGACCTACAGGTACCAAAACCCCCAGAGTGACTTTATTCCTCGCTTGCTGCTGGAGCTGCTCTGCAGCGCTGGGTGCCTGAGGCACGGACATGCCAGGGACACGCTGGGCATTGCCAGCTGCAAAGGTCGAGGCTGCTCCCACGGCAGCTCAGAGGAGGCAGGTCCCTGTCACTCACGGGGACTGGGACGGTGGCAGGAGGGTGCTGGGAGGCAGGGGACAAACGGTGCTCAAGGGGAATGAGAAAATTCCCAAGCTGCTCAGCAGTAGCACAGTCCCAACCATCACCCCTGCCCAGGGATTAACCTTTTCCTCCACAGAATAAGCAGCGAGAGCAAAGCCCTAAAGAGCCAGACACTCTTAAACCCTCCCCATCTCCCAAGAAAGCAGGGTGCTAGTCCCTCCTCCACGTGCCAGAGTGCAAGGACAGGCACTGGCTGCAGTTTGGGGTGTGATGAATTTTCAGAGCTCTGCCCCAATGTTATATCTCAACATCTGGGACTGAAACAGATTCCCAAAAGACGCAAAGGCCATAAAAACCAGCAACAAGGGGCCAGTCCAGACACCCAGCTGGCTCAGCATCCTCCTCCTTGCACCAGCCAGCATCGGGCATTCAGGCAAGGAAGCAACATATGCGTGGAGTTACTCCTGCCTCAGCTGCCAGTGATCAGCGGTCCAGGGGCATCCCAAGTCATCTCCAAACCATGGTGTTTAACACCCCGCGATAGACAGCCCTCTTCTTTCTGAAGGTTTCCAGCCCCTTTTGAACCCACTGATATTTCTGGCTTCCATGGCATCTCACAGCAGTGAGTTCACATTTGACTACAGACCCTCCTCTGGGTTTTACTCCACTGGGTAGGGCAAGGTCTTGCTGCAGAGCATCAGGATGGACTAAGCCGAGCACCCCGTGTCCCCATCCAGGCACAAACCCGGGAAAGCCCGGCAACGGCTGCGCTTATTGGCACGGCYGAAATTTTCACTCGCTGGCACAGGTGCTGACTGGCAAAAGGGAAAAAAGGATTTTAGCCTCCTGCAGGGCACCGGCGCTGCCTTCGCCATCAGCTTCATCCTCACCGGTGCGTGTGTGCGCGGGCGCTTCGGAACGGAGCCGGCAGCGAAGCCCCGGGGCAGGGCTGCGGCCCGAGGGACCGGCGGGGCCCTCCCCGCCCCGGGCCCCGGGCCGGAATGGCCGGGCAGCCTCTGCTGCTGCGGCCGCATCACCGCGCAGCCCCGGCGAGGAGCCGTGGCCACAAGATGTCACCCGCGCCCTTCGCCCGAAGCCCCCCGGCAGCCCCCGCGGGGCTGCCTGCCCGAGCGGGGCCGGGCTGCCTGCCCGAGGGCCCCCCCGGCCCCTGCGACACCAGTGGGGACCAAACTGCATCTCCGACTCAGCATCTTCCCGTTTCCATGGAAACCTCCTGGCTGCAGCATCCCCCAGAGGCCGGCGCTGGACCACGGGATGCTGCRGATGCTCAGCACGGTACCACAGGGCCAGCCCTCGCAGTCCCAGTCCTGAACCCCTTTGGGGACTGGAATCGTTTGTCCTTAAAGTTTTCATCCTCCCAGAGACCTGCAACCCAGACTTTTTAGATCAAAAATGAGTGGAATAAATTGCTTTCACACTAATAATTATAAGCTTTCTGGGTCCAAAGTGCAATAGTAGGTATCTGTGCAAGAAAATGTTCAGATGAATTAGCACAGGGGGTTTTTGAGTAGTAGTATCCCAATCCAGAACAAAACACCCTGTTTTTGCAAGTAAGTAAATTGGAAATTTCTTTAAAGCATGGATTCATCACTTTGGAGCAAAGTAATTCATTAAATTTGAACAAAACCCTCAAAATTCAAGACTAAAAAAATTAAAAGGAAAGATTGCTCCAAACTAGACAAACGGCAGGACTATTCTACAAATAAAGAGGTGAACAGTTTTGACTCAAGGGGAAATTCAGTTTTCTACAGCAATATGCCAGAGATCCTGGTGCTCCCCCCAACGTTCCCAGATTGTCAGGTCTGTATTTTTTCCAACTAAAAATATTGTTGAAAAGTGCAGCCAGTGCCAACCTCAGTGCCAGCACACAGACCTGCAGCAAGCCTCGAGCATTTTCTAGTGACCCCTTTTCCTCCCCCAGCCCTGGTAGGGAGTAGAAGACCTGCCAACAGGTAAAAGCCTCAAGCTCAGAGTGAAATACTGAAAGCACTCAGGGAAGGACAAGGGTGTRCAGGTCTTTCCTCGCTGCCTACAGCATCCTCGACTGGCACGAAGCTGCTCAGCTCTGCTCAAACCACAGCAAGTGGTGGCAGCTGAGGACCAAGGGCAGCCATTGCAGAGAAAGGACACCAGTGGGGTTCAGCAAGGCTAAATTTGATGTAAAAATTATTGCTTTGTTTCTTTTTTTTCCCCTCCCCAGGTTAAGTCCACTATGAGTTTTGCTGCAGCTGGGTGGTCCCCAAGCCCTGCACGCAGCAGGCTGGGCACCCCAGGATTTCCACCCCGCTGCCTGCGAGGGGAAGGGCTGGAGGGGAGGGAAGAATTTAAGTGCTCTGGATGGCTTTTTCTTGAGAAAATACCAACAGATTCAGAAAGGGAATAAGGCAGCGAGTGCCTGTGCCCTTTGCACGCAGCCAGGGCAGCTGGGGGCTGTGCTTGCGGGGGCTTTGCCCATCAACAGCTTCTCCTGGCTGCTGTGAAAAGCAGGTGCTTAATCCCTTCTTCTCCCCTTTGTCCATAGCAAAAACAGATGGGCAGGGGAAAGCAGATGGGGCAGGGATGCTGGATGGTTATTTCCCACCTCACAGCCCACCAATCCCAGTTTTGCAGATCAGCATTCAAATGGAGAACCCAACCCTTCCTTGGTTCTCCAGGTTTCAGGGTGTCACATTTTCACCCAGAGCTGCTCCTGCTGTTCACCCACCCCCAGCAGCCCCATGTCCAGTGATGGCGAGGGCAGCCAGACTCTGGGCAGAGAGCGCAGACAGGGCACCCGCTCATCCTTTCTCACAGTGCAAGAAAAGGACCTCGAGGTGCTGATCAGGTGGCAGATTTTAAACAGGAAAGAGCAATTTTTCCCTTTAAACCTGTARTCCAGTTGGAGAACACCCTGCCGCAAGCCATGGAGACCACATGAGAGCTCAGAAAGATTTGAGAAGTTCAAAGAAGGGCTGGCTGCCCTCTCCGGCTCGGGAGATCCCTCACCCAGTGTCCCCAAGCACATGCCACCAGGGTCTGCAGAGACTGGCCAGAGGTGTCTCATGCTGCCGGCTGCGGTCCCTGCCACAGCAAGCACATCCCCTTTTGTGACCCCCCCAGGAAGGTGGTTCCCCCTCCTCCTCCCTGAACCCCTCCAAAACACACCTTCCCCCAGTGCCCCACGGAGCTGCAGCTTTCCCGTAGCAGCCGCTGCTCTTCCAAAGAGTCACAGGCTTTGCCTTGCGGCCAAAGCCCACCCGGGCAGAACCGGGAGCCCAGATGGAGACTGTACCAGGACGCACAGGAGTGCCCAAGAGTGATGGGCTTTCAGAGGAACTTGAGCCAGGGAACAGGACCCACACAGTCCCGGCAGGGCTGCACTCAGGACCGTCACTGCCCACTGCGTCAGGGGCTTGCGGGCAGCGAGGGGGAGAGGAGGCTGAGCTCAACAACATGCTCAGTAGTGCCGATTACAAATGATCYGTGAAATGCCCTCCCCGTCTCCTTCCTTTTCTGCACAGGAGCCACTGACTGCTACAAGACACACTGGCAGCAGCAAGCTTTGGGGCTTCTCAGTCTCCTTGGTCCAAACAAGACCATGGAGACTTTTGGCTTCGATAGTTTAGACTGCATTCTCAGAACTGAATTTTTCATCCAAATCATATGGCATCATTGTGCTAGCCCCTGCTCTCACCCATGCTGTTCGAGCGAGCATCCAGAAACCTCCCCTGTGCCAGCAGAGATCCTGACGATCGCTGCCCCTAACCCCGCGTTGCTGCCAGAGCTCCTGTGCCGCCACGCTCTCGCTGCATGCGAACAGCGCAGAGGAGTGCGAGTCCTGCACTTGATGCTGGAAGGCAGCAGGTCCTTCCTTCTCTTGCAGCCCAAGAGAGAGACAATTTATCATCAAAATTCACGCTGGCTCTGTTTGAGGTAGTTTCCAGGAAATGCTCCTGTCCCTCTATGGTAGCTGGAGAAATTGTAACACAGCTACGTGGAGTGCCCAGAGCCACCGCAGCCACACCGTGCCCAGCAAGAGATGGGAACAGGAAGCTACAATGAGCAACCCATGGTCCCCTGGCAGGTTGGGGACCATTGCCCAGCACACAACCACTTCTCCTGGGCTGCAGACCAATGTAATACCCACAAGATCACACCAACCCTTGGCGAGAGAAACCTTCTCAACAAGGATCCATAAATCCCAAACCCAGGGCTTGAAGCAGCACCAGCAATAAAACCACATGGCCCAGCAGCATTTTGGCCAACTGATCCTGTAGCAACAACCAAACCCTCTGGAAAAATCGCAGCCTGGGTCTTTTCACACTTGACCTTCTCTGCAGCAATACATTAGCCTCTCTGTACAGGCTCTTTGCTGCTTAAGCCATAAGTGGGATGCTGCTGAGTTTATTACAGAAGCAGAGGGGTCGGCTCGGCAATGTCCCCGGAGGCTCCGTCCCCCACCGCTGTTTAGCTCAGGTTGCGTCGTTTAATGGACTGGTTTACAAAAAGCACGTCTGTTGTAAGCCCCCACAGTGTCTTATAAAAGTCAGCACCAACAATAAGCCGCAAGCTTGGCTGTGTGGCTTCGCTGCTCTGCTTCGCAAACAGGTTATTGCTTGTAAAAGTCCCTCGCTGGAAGGAGCAGCGCTCTATGAGGGCGAGTCAATGATGCCTTTTGATATGTTAAATAAAAAGACCCCCACACTTGATTTCTTTCCCAAGGAATATTTGATATGTGTTGCTCTGGGGTGTCCAGAAAGGAAGAAAATTACTGGTCCATTAACAACTGCCCCTTGGCCTGTTTTTCCGGATTTAAAACAATGTACTCAAAATTGGCAGTCAAGTCAGCCTTAAACATTTGTTTTGCCTCAGATTATTTGCAACACCCTGTAAACTTGGTGGCTTTTCACTCCCTCGCTAAGGGGATTTCTCCTATGCATTTTTCCATGTGTCTCCAACATATGGAGCAATAAAAAAAAAAAAAAAAAAATCAAGCTTATAGCTGGTGTCACGAAATATTTTGGGGGTGGGGAGGCCTTGGGGAGGAGGTGTGGGACTCAGATCAGTGTGACCTGGCGGAGACCCGGGCCTGAAGGAAGCTCATGTTTTTATGAGCCAGGAAATTGCAGGCTCAGCTTGGGCCGTGCCAGTTGTCCATACGGGTCCAAGTTTCACATCATAACTTGGGTCTCGGTGGAGTCGTGGAGGGAGACGTATACAGGGACAGATGGCAGCTGCATGGGAGGGTCACCCCCATCGAGAGGTGGGCACCAAGAGATGGCCCAGAGGGATGGCCAGGAGAAGACAAGTTGGTGGTTGAAGAAAACATCCAAGAGCCAGTCAAGGGAGAAAAAGGAGAATTCATCTGATTTACTTTTCCCCACCCTCCACCACCCCACAATTGCCAAAAAGCTGATGAGTTGGGAACAAGCTGCTGAGACTCCCCATTTCCTAGGAGCATGAATGAGCCTGGAGCACTTCCCTGGGCCACTTCGCAGCATGGACAGCCATCCTCCTGCAAGGTACCAGCTCTCCATGAAGCCGGTCTACCCAGGCCTTCCCTGTCCAACAGGATTTACGTTAAGGGTAGGGAGAGAGGGCTGGCAGAGGAGATGGTGTGCAGAAGCACACAGAGAGGTGGGACCAGATGATGGAGAACCACAAAGTTAAGGAAGAGAAGAAAACCAACACACAGCAGCCAAGGCAAGACCTAAGGATCACTAAGAGCATTTTCCTCTATACATCAGTGGCAGACTGGAGTTCAGCTACGCCCGATTTTCCCAAACATGTTTTCTCTGCCTGTGCCTGAAAATTTTAGCAGGGTCAGGGATTTCTGGATGCCTCGCTGGCTGCCCTAAGGTCTCAAATGCGCCTGCCCACCTGGGCACTGCACGTGAACCACGGCATCACTGGCAGCAGTCATCCAAAAACACTGATGTGGGCAATACAGATGAGACCAAAGTGCATCGGGCACAGGCAGCAAAGCTGGTATTTCCCAGAGCACAGCATTCAACACATACTCACCGTGCTGCCCGCATGCACGCGCTGCTCTCTAGGAAATCCCGCTGAGCGACATGGGAAACTTTGGCGAGACACTCGACAACTTGAATCCCTTTGCTTCCCTGAACCACAGAAGACAGTGAAGACCCCGATGAGCACAGCTGGCACCCAGCCTTCCTGGGTGCTCCCTCTGCTCCTACCCACAGATTATCCCCATTAAATTACAGGGCTGAGATTTAAGTTTTCCAGCCCACTGCCATTTCAGCAGCGGGCAGGCATCCGAAAGCGCAGGCAGGCAGCCACCGTACCTCAGCTGCTCCCCCCGCCTCACGTAGGTGCTGCAAATAGCCCTGCACAGTAAGCACGACATGCCTGCATTGCCTGCACACGCATCGCTCAGGCACCATCAGGAAATCCTCAACAGGGCACCCCAATCCAAGGAAACGGGTGCATTTAGTCTCCTACTTAAGTAAAAGGCAGAAAATTAATCAAGCAACCCAAATTCTAGTACTTCTCAGCTTTCTTGATTTGTCACTTCAAGAGTGGTCTTTCAATGCAGGTTTTAGGGGTGACTTGTACAGCCCAGTGATGCTCCAGCAACAGCCCAAGGGCTCTTGCCGCAGCTTAGCAGAGCAGGGAGTGAATTCCCTTCTACCGCTGCCACTCAGCTGCGTGGTCAGCAGAAGCCTCAGCCCTGTCTCCTCTTGCCCAGGCTGTCCCAGCTCTTCAGCACAGTGCCTAGAGCAACCCCATCAAGCTGGAGAAGTCCCTTTGGGCACCAGAGCGAGGTCTCTCCATGGCAAAAACCACATCTAGGGACAGCTTTTAAGCCAAGCACTGGCACAGTCAAAGAGTCCAGGAGCCTCAGCCAGAAGTTTTCAGCCAAAACCTTCCTGCATAGTGAGAAGACACTGGTTTCTCTACCTGGCTTCGCTCCTTGCACTGGGCAGACGTTAGAGGGTGACAAAACCCCACCATCCTTTTGGGAAAATCCCCATCTACCTGCTCTCTGCCTTCAGCTGCCCTGCTCAGTGATGCTCCATGCACCGTGCTGCTGGTGGGGTCCCGGCACACGTCCCAGAGCGGAGCAGCCCACATCCAAGGTCCCCACAGACCTCGGCCCATGGCTGCGGGCTCAGAGAGGGCACTAGGTACACGTATCTCGAGAAGGCAAGGGGGAACACAGGTCTCCTCCCTCGCCTCTCTTGGGGCGGGCGAGCTGCAAGCAGGGCTGGAGCAAGGGCAAGCAGAAGGCTGGAGTTTGTAAAGTGGCGTCCGGCTGTCATCACTGGCATTTGTCAAATGAAGTGACCACTCTCGGGACAGGTACTATTTCAAAAGTGGACATCACTTTAAAAAAGTGCTAATGTACAAGGCTGTCAGGTCCTGGCCTCAGGAGCAAGATCGGTTCTCTGATGTTTGGGGGAAAGATAAGGCCACGGCACGATCGCCGGCTGTGGCCGCTCCCCGGGAGGGATGGCAGCCTGGGCTATTTCTGCGAGTCACTCAGCAAAGCACACACAAATCTGGTCTTCCAGAAATGTTTGATCAACAGCCTCCTCTTCATATTGCTGCTACAAGCAAGTCACCCTGTGCTGGGAGGTGAGCTCCAGCCTGCTCAGCGCAACGCTGCTGGTCCCCAGCATCTCCCAAAGCTTTCACCCTCCATCCGCACCCCACGTACAGGGCTGTGCAGCGCATCATGGAGCCTGGGCAGACGTGACCGGAGGCAACGAACTCTCAGTTGAAAGCAGAGAGTTGAAGCACACAGCAAAAACTTCACAGAGTTAAAACTTTGCATATTTGAAGTCACTTCCTAAGAAATCTGCGACGGAGGACTTACGTATATAAAGCAGGCAGTAGCTTCCACTCCTGCTCCTAACTCCAAGTGCTCTGCTCACCAAGGGCTGCTTCATCTGAAGCATTTGAGAGCTTTCCCCAAAACCAATCCCCCTCTGGAGGCCAGGAGGGAAGGTGCAAGTCTTCACCCGGGTGTCCATCACCCCCTGCCCCCAGCCAGGGCACAAGGCACCCAGTGACAGAGTATGACCCACACCAGGCTCATCTGAGCCCTCACTTCTCCTTTATTTAACACCACTCCAGCAGAGAAGTTGCCTCAGCCCTCACTTCTATGGTAAGGCCACCTGAAATCTGTCTATCCATTGCACTTCAGGAGAAAGAGGAAAAAAAAGAAACCAAACAAAAAACAGAACTCAGCACATCCATTTCTCCTTCCTACTCTCAATTCGAGACAGCCAAGACCCAAGCTAGATGCTTTTAGGATTTTTAGAGATTATCCACCTGGTTTACTGTGTTAGCTCCAAAACCGCCCCAGCTGGAACAGGAGCTCTTCCCTTCAAAAAGCATGAAACAGCCTCTGTCTGATGAAGGGACTCAGTGTAATATTCATCTCTAGAGGACAGGGAGAGATTTAATTCTGCCCCTCGGTCCCCCAGGGCTCCACACCCGTGGACACATCCTGGACCATCGTATCTGCACAGTAGGACATCCCCTCCAAACACCGCTCCCTGAACACCAGCAGCACCCAGGGCAGAAACTTATGACCCCAAAAATAACACAAATGTGCAAACACCACCTTCCCACCCTACATACCCTCCTCCCCATATAAAAAAACTCCATATACCTTGTGGAAAACACACCTTGCAATCACCCAAACACCACCAGCATCACTGCAACTGCTGTGGTCCTGGGGCTTATATAGGGTTTGCCACCCCAGGGAGGGAAAGTCTTGCCCTTTCTCTAATTACCAGCAGGTTGTTCAGCTAATTAGCCCTCTTTCCTTCACTCCTGGGTCTTTACCAGCTATGCTGACAAGGACATCCCATTCCTTGTTAAAATCAGAGTGGGGGTCGTCTTACCTGTGTCTCTGCAGTGCATGGTTGGAAACAAAATGATACTTAAAAAGTATTTCCTTAAATAATGTAGTATTGATCATATTTATTACAGCATATTACACTTAAATAGCATAGACAAATGAAAACCAAAGAACCAAAATGATGCTACAGAAACACAGAGGGCACCTTACTTATTGTGCAGCCTTTCGATTGTTGATTGTTTTTTGCAAGTGACCGTTTTAGGGAAATTTAGTGCGGAAAAAAATCCATTCGAAGTCAGAACATTTTTTTAAATGTAAAAAAATTCCTATCGATGGATAAGGAAATATATCTGTTGATTTATAACAGAAATGCAATTGTTTATTCCTTATTGATATAAGGAGATCATGATGGGAGGACAGAGCTCGGTATTGAGCTATAGAAAAAAGAGAATTAATAAGGCACCCCAGAGAGCAAGCCCAGAAAAACTTGTCCGAGTTCTTCATCAGGGTGCCGAGCCACGCAGCCGACGCTGCGAACTCGTCATGCACCGGCTGTGGAAGGGTCTGCGGTTCTGCAAGGAAAAGGGAAAGACGACTCAAAAGCTGAAGCCCTGCAAATTCCAGTGAGAAACGAGGCATGCATATTAAGTGAGGGTGATTAACCGCTGGCACAGCCCACCACGGGAAGTGATGGATTTGCCACCTCTGGATGTCTTCAAACTGYGGCTGGATGCTCCCTGGGAGCCCCGTCCCAAAACCCAGCCCAGGGGCTGGGTGTGACCTTCCCTGGCACTGCAATTGCTACCGTTCACCTTACAGCCCCCAAAAAACCACCGCCGGGATGTGTATGAGCTCCTGATTATTCAATACACAGATGCATAATTACCAGAGGCAGGTGTCTCATCAAGAGCCATTGGTGACACAGGCTGAGTGGGCATCGTAACGGGTTAGGAAAAGAAACACACACTTTGAGAGACCCAATTTCTCCTCCCAGCTCTGCCTCTGACCCGCTCTGTGACTTTTTCAGAGTTATTTCATCTCTCTGTGCTTTTGGCTGTCAGTTCTTCAGCCTTGCTGTGAGCGTTTTGGGCAGGAATGCCTTGCATGATGGGTTGTATCRTGCTCAGCGTGGTGGGTGGGTTTGATTTTAGGGCTTTAAGACATCGTTTACACAGGAATTTTCAAGGGTTACGTACCTTTTGGTGGGGATAAGAAGTCTGGAGGTATTTCATTGCCAGCAGGCTCCATGAACATATTAACTGTACAAAAACTCTTAAAATTCTTCCATGCAAAAACTTATTTTCATCTGGAACAAAAATTACATAAAGAAAAGGATTAGAGGATAGAGGACTTTGAAGAAAGAAGTGGATCAGTGAACAGGCTAAGGGAGAAACCAGACCCCTGTATCAATGTACGAACAGCTTCAGATACGTAGGGTAGAGCATGAATTTTTAAGCTAAGCTCCTCTGGGAGAAGGAAGAGTTCACTCAGGGCCAAGAAGCCCAAAGGGGGAGGTTGCCGTTACTGAGACATCTCCAGGGGATGGAATATCAGGAATGATCAACCAGAAGAACACTGCAGACACAAAGAAAAAGAAAGGGGAAAAAAAACTGACCAAGGAGCTGGGCTGGATCCATGGGCTTGAATCAGACAGAAACGTCACGTATTTCACAGTGATTTTTATGGAAATTGTTAATATTAAGCATCACATAGAAGCAAAAGTTTTTACCAGCTGGACTGGGAGAGAGGAGATGTCAAAGCAGAATTGAAAGACTTTTTTTTTTTAATGGACATTTTAACAATGCAGTGGTCAAGCTACTGTATGAGTTTTGGCTTCGGGCCATGGGAAACGGTTGATGCATCAACCCAGGGGTCTGTCCCACCACCAGCGGAGGAATGGGACAGTGGAGGACAGCTGGAGCGGGCAGGGACGGGTCCGGGAAGGTTGTTACACAGCATCTCGCTGGCGTCTTTTTCCAACTTGAGCTACAAAATTTTGTAGACTCTGCTGAAGTAGTTGCAGGGAGAAGGCGGTGGTCTACAAAAGGCCCATGGTATGGTTTTGATGGATTTTCACAGTGTTATCAAGCATGGAGAGTCAAAAAAGCAGGGTTTTTTTAAAGACATCTTCATCTGGGCACTGAAACAGAAGTGCCCCAAGTCAGTCACTTGTGCTGACCTGTGTCACGACTCGGGCCCTTTCTAGGACCCGAATTTCAGAGCTGAGCTGAGCACAAGCTGCAGGCGAGCAACRTTTTGGTGTTGCTCCTCTCTCCTCTCCTTGGAAGGGTCAGCCCAGTGCCTCTGCGAGCCCCGAGGAGGAGGAAACCCACCGCCTCCCATCGCAGCTCCCTGTTCAACCCCCCCGGGGGCTGTTCCCCCTCCCGTGCCACCGTCCCGACTCRGACCACTTCCACTCCGCTCTGCTCTGTTTCCAAAAACCCATCTTTATTATTTTTTTTTGGCAATGCTGCAGGGAAATATCAGAGGCACCCATGTGGCCTCCACTGGCTCAGAAAGGAGGTACTGGCTGTGGAAGAAACACCCAATTATTTAGCAGCTGTCAGGGTTAAGCTAAATAACCCCGGGATGGGGAAGGCTGGGCTCTGTGTGTGTGTGTGTGCGTGTGAGCAGGAGAGGCAGAGAGCATCTTCCCCAAGGCGGCCGAGGAAAGCACAACCCGCGAACCAAATATATTGCACAAGGCTGCCCGGCGGGACGCCGGGTTTCGAAGAATGAAAAGAAGCTGGGGATGTCCTGGCAGACGCCGGGGCAGGGCTACGGGCAGACGAGCTCTGCCCATTCATCAGGGCCCGTCAGGCTCCCCGAGCCGGCCGTGGGATAAATCAAACCGCAAGAGGGGAAGGGGGAAAAAAAGTGTCCGAGGGGGAGGTGGGGGGGCCTGCGAGCGGGGGGAGAAGAGGGAACGAAAAGGCAGCGCGAGGGAGAGGAAAAACTAGATCAAAGGCAGAAATTCATCAGAGATAACGGAATTATTTATTTTTCCTGCTGCTAGTGGGGATTTTTTTTCCCCCTTTGAGGCCCCCCAGGCCTTCTGGGCTCCTACGTCTCCAGCCAGTCTGTTATTCTCAGGCGTCCCATCACCCCACCCCAGCCACAAAGCAACATGTTCACTTCATCACACTGCTCTGCTCAGCACAGCAAGACCTTTTGATCTCCGTCTCTCCAGTGTTTATGTGTGACAGTGCAAGAAATGTATTTACAGTACACGGGGCTCTGTTAGACACTGCCTGCCTTCATTTGAACATTAATATTGGGAGCAGGGGAGGGGGGGAGCAGCTCTCCTTTAATTCACCCATCATTTATTAAAATGTTTATTTGGAAATCCGCAGGCCCATTTATCTGGTTATTACTCAGAGCAGGATCAAATAATAACTCAGGTTCTCTGTGTCACACAAGACAAACCAAATATACGCTGGATGAGGTCTTTCAATGGCCCGCATATCCATCCTCACGCCTGGCGCTTGGCCGGCTGTAGGGCCCTGGGTGGGCTCCCTGGACCTGTAATGCAGCTTTTCATCTCTCGGTTCACAGGCTCAGATCCAGCCTGAGCCAGTTGCTACCGCTGGTGGTGCCCCCAACAGCCCCCCGAAAGCAGGGGGTGCCTGGCTGGGCAAGGGGGACTCTGCTCAGAGCTTTTCCCCAGCTCTRGCTGACTCACGCTCTGCTTTTAAAACTGTCTCCTTCCATCTTCATCACCTCTCCCAGGAGCAGATGGGTGTCTGCAGGAGGACCAAGCCATGGAGGACCACGTCAGCACGCTATCGCGTGTCGGGAGCAGCCGGAGAACTTGGAGCCACCACAAAGCTCCTGTTCTCAGAGCCTGAGACCAGGAGAACAACCCCAACTCTGGGGTATTCTGGGATGAATCTTGTATTTCTGGAGATGAAGATGGTCGATGGCCACTGAGCGCCGGTGGCCTCCTTCCTCTCTGTCTGCCCCACGGTCTCTTTCCAACATTCCCTTCCCTGTCTCATACTTTCTGCTTTGTTTTGGGTTGCCTGAGACAACTATGTGATGAATGATGAGGTTTTGAAAAGTGCTTATTTCAAGCTCTCAACCGCTCTAGGCTGACCTGTAAGGCCACATTCGGATGGTGTAAGTGCCCCTGCCACACGTTTCCCGGTGGCCAGCTGTTGGTCTTCAGAGGCTAAGAAAACATTTCAAGTGGAACTTGGTGCTGAGCAAGTTTTGACCAAACGGTCTTTGACAATGAAACAGCATCAGTCATTTGCCAAAGGAAAGATGAACGTGGCCCATTTCACGTGGTAATGGTGGGCTGAAGACCCAGCAGAGTTGGTCAGGTAGCACTTCCCACACAGGTCCAGAAGAGAGGCTGGAGGTGCCAATATGCAAAATGCTTTGAACATTGGAGCTTGGGAAAAGGAATAATTACAGAAACTGGCTGGTGCAAGGGAAATAAATTCAGTAGATGAGACTGGACACATGTGGGCTCTGTGCTTCATGCATCTAGCTCCATGYGCTTCACACCCCTCCTATGCTGCTGCATTAGTCTTGACTACAAAGGATGAACAACCATCAAATCCCAGTTTTTCTTCAGTGCTTGACATCGTGAAGTGCCTTCCATCAGCAGCTGCTTGCAAATTTTGTTTTAAAACTGTGCTGTGTTCCAGAAGTTGTTGTAGCAGCCATCACCTCAAACCCAGCTTGCTTGGGATTGCCAAATAAGTGCTGAGGTTAACATTGGGAATGAGGAACGAAGGAATGAGGAGCTAGAATGACAGACAACGTACCTGACCAGCGCATTGGGCAATAACACGAGCCTCTCCCAGGCTCCGCTACAGCACAAGCAAAAGCGTTGTAAAGATGCAAAGGTACTAACCAGTGCTCCAAGAGCCTCCGCGATCCACCCACCTCCTGACAACACAGCTCCACCATGGCCCCGCTGCCACATGCAGCCTCTCTGGGGTCCCCAGTGGTGTTATAAGGTGGTATTTCACCATGAGTTCACTCTGCCTTGATGGGTCCCATGTGCTCGCAGTGCAAGGCTGGTCCCRATGGGAGCCTCAGAGCACCCTGGGTGCACAGACATCCGTGGGACCCACACCACACACTCACCAGCAACATCCCCCCGCCCCCCATCTCCAAAGCTAACGGGGCAAAGCCTGCAGAGAGTTGGGCTCGCCCCATCCTGGAGCGTGATGTTTTAAAATAAGTTGGGGCTGGCACTGTCACACASAGGGCGGTGAGTCCTGCCCTACCTCTGAGCAGGGACTGCCTGTAGGAAACGTCCCGACCGCTGGTAGCATCCTGCCACTGACCCAGAGACAGCACCGGTGCTCATCAGTCGGTTACAAATGTTCATTTTTAATGCCTGCTTTCTCTACATGTGGATTTAAGATGCATACGATAAGGTGTCATAAAAATATCTGACAACAGAGGAAACACTGAGCTGCTACACGCATACTCTTTTGACACTATTTGTAGAGTTGTCTTGGTTAAAGCCTGGGATTCTGTAACAGAAGCCACCGGCGGCAGGAGCACAGCGCCCTGTCACCTCCCGGGGGCACGGTGCTTCGTAACCCTGGCCCACCCTCGTCTGGGGGATCAGGCCCAGAAAATAGGGACCAGTTCCCAGCTGCGGGTATGTCRGGCTGCAATCACACTGATAAAAAAGGCATTTGGAAGAAAAGATCTTTTTGGTAAAATTATATAAATGGGGGGAGGGGGGGCAATTTTGCTCAAAAAAAAAAAAGGCGTATTCACATTTTCAGAGGAAAGGAAATCTTTTTTTTTTCAGTTCAGCAGATCTTTTCATTCTGAAAGCGGATTTGTTTTAGCTATTTATACAGACGTGCAGGGAGAGAAAAAGCAGTTTCAGTCTCAAGCATTTGCTACGTAAGCATATGTACATCATACATAAGTGCAATGTTTTGACTATATATAAAATGATTCAAGTGCCTTCCCCCTTTCCTGCCTTACGCTTTATAAAAAAAAGCTTGCATTTTGGCCTCCCAACTTCATTTACAAGCATTTTATTTCTTCCAACCTACTCTTTCCAAGGAGCAACCGTTCATTTTGTAGTCCTCACTACTGAAATCCTGCAACGCTTTTAATCCTTCCTGTGCACACACACGCAAAACTCCCTGATAGCCCTGATACAGAGACCTCACAAAATAAAACTTAGTAATTAACTGCTTGAAAAATGTTTATTTTGTTTTTAATTTTTTTATTTTACCTTCCCTTTCAGTCCTAACTCTGCAAGAACTGGTGAGTCACGGCTTTGAAATCTGCACTGGATGCCAGCTGAAAACAGAGGCTTTACACAATCAAATTGACAGATGATTCAAAGGCGGCCCTGCTACGCACAGACCCATCCATATTCCGAGTTAAAAGAAATATTGCATTTTTAAGGGTAAAGAAACATATTTAAGAGATAAAGGAAAAGAAAAGTTTGCTGGTCATCAATTATAATAATAAAACAGAGGAGGGGGGAGAAATTCACTTTAAAGACATGTTAAAGCCCCCTAATCTTCAAAGAGATAAAGGAGGGCGGCTGCCCTTGAGCGAGCCACTCCGCCAGGAGGCAGCCGCGGCCCCGCTGCTCGGGCAGCCCGGGGAGGTTAATCCAGCCACAAAATAAGCCCGGGATAAACTTGAACTGAGTGTGGTCGGGTTCAGCGGATAACAGGAAAGGAAGAAGAAGGGGACAGAAGGACATGGTGGATCCAGTGGTGGGTGATGGCTTGCGGGGCTGTTGGGAGAGCCCCGGGCTTTGGGGTGGCACCAGGGGACACAAAGGGAAGCCTCACTGTGTTCTTCTCCCTCCAAGCCCCGCTCCTCCTGCCAGGCAGGCATACGTGCAGTTTGAGCTCAAAACAGCTTAAAAGACAACAAAAAGTTGTGACTGCCAATGACCAGCTGTGGTTGGACCTGCAGGACTAGACCTCAGCCACAGCCCTCTGAAGTCAACGGTCTCCAGCTGAGTTCCGATTAAGCCCTTGGGGCATCTCATTGTCTGGGGACAACAGTCAAGGGGAGGAGGAGAGAGGTGAACGGAGATGGTACATGCCTCATGCTTCTGAGCACAAAACGGGTGTGCAAAGACCATAGTCATGTCATAGGTCAGGAGAGAACAATCACATCCTTCGATCTTGTGATCGCTGTTGTGAAAGTCCAAGCCTGGACTCTTTGCACAGGATTACTTACAGAAGATGCAGCATGGTGGAAAACCGTACATAAATTTCCTCCCTTTACAAATTTTGTAGCTTGAATTCAGACAGAGGATGCTTCAAAATCCATGCTCTAAGCAGCCCTCCACAAAGCCTTCAGCCTGCCTGACCAAGCAACATGTACAAATGGGGAAGGTCCATCTACAAATTGCATTTCATAGTCCACCTGGTGGAGGAGACTTTTGAGCAACTCTAAGTAATTTCCCTTGACAAAACCATGCACTTTCTTCTTAGACAATTTGAGAAAGCAAAGTTCAAAAATCCAGGAAAAACAACAAGATGAACAATGACAAGGCCAGGTGGGCTGGGTTCCTCTGCTGGAAAGGGGATGTGCATTACAGCCCTTGGAAAGAAATCAATCAACTGCTGAAGCAAAAATGAGACCACGAGCACTGGCAAGTTTTGACCACTGGTAAAACTGTGGAAGCATCCAGATTTGGGTCCGTCTGCTTAGTGTTTGCTGGCTGGGGTAAAAGGGTTGTGACAGAAGGGTCCTAAACCTTGGTGAAACGAGTGTCCCACTCTGAGCCACGCAGCAAGAGTCATCAGAGGGAAAAAAGGTCCACCAGGAAATGAAAACCTGGATTCAGCAAAGGGAGGTTATGCCAGCTATTTGGAGAGCCCTGCTGAGTCGTGGGGTGGAGGGAGCTCAGCACATCAAGGTGGTCACTCCTCCCAGTACCCTCAGAGGGGCTGCCTGGACACAGAGTGCTCAAGAAAATGGGAATTTGCTGCAGCATGCCTGGATCATGGATAATGCATTGTAACTGCATTATTGGATTATTAATACTAATACAGAAATGCTTCCCATCCATCCATCAAGCTGGACTGTGTCCCCTTAACCGCTCATCAGGTTTTCCAGAGTACCTTTCCTCTGTCAGAGGAAAACTGGACCAGCTCCACCATGAGCCATCCAGGCCCACGTTAAACCTTAGAGAAAACCACAGCAAAGTTCACTCCAGTTCCTGCAGATCTGGCAGATTCAGAGCATGAAACCCATTTTATATAGATGAGCTCAGCTAAGGATATTAGAGCAAAGCTGGAAAGAAACCCGCCAAGAACAGATGAAGGGTGACCCACGACAACGTGTGGAGGAATCCCAAAGCATGCAAGCACGGTATAAATAAGCTAGTCAGAGCATGGAAATAGCTGGATAGTTGCAGGTTTGGCTAATTCACTTTGCTCCTCAAGCATGTGGTGTGGAGACCAACCCCAAGGAGCAGAAGGCTGCAGGTGTCCAAGCTTCGGAGAGCCCCTCCAGCAGCAAGGTCTCATCCTGCCCCATGTCCCAAAACATGCCCATGCCTCTTATCTAAGTGTTCATTCAGCTTGTGATGTGCCAGTCTCTCACCCTCTTGGGCGCTCGAGGCTTTTAAAAGTTGTTTCCAACCTCAGAGCCCACTGGTGTGGAGAGTTTATCATGAAGTTCAACACCAGAATTTTTCTTCAGCTTGCAAGCCAAAACTAATATAAACAGCCGGCTCCTCATTCRTTATTCTAATACCACCATAAAACATGCCAAAGCCAGTTCTGACTGAGGTTTTAGCTGATTTACTGCCTTTTCAACAGGCAGTGTCTAATGAATTGGGTAAGCTTGTGGGTCAGATTTATACCGGAGGAGCAGCTGTAAGGAGCTCGCCATCAGCACAGCCTCTCCTGGCTGGCGTTGCTGCGCCGAGAGCAGCAGAAACGCTGCTCACCTACCGAAAAGGGACATTTCCAAGAATTTCCTATTTCCCACCACACGGAAGGGGCTACCTCCAAAGTTTTTCTGTTAGCACTGAGAAGAGAAAGGTGAAGGAAGAGCTTAGGGTCTTCRGACCATCCCCTGGCTCAGGCTGAAGAGTTTGCTTCGAGGCGGGGATTTGAAGGAGCATTGCCCACTGGCAGCTCATCTAAGACACCATGTGCAGGACAAGAGGCTCTGGCACGCACCACATCGCTAAGAAGGACACACCATCAAGCAGTATGTGGTGGGTCCTGGCACCGCATCAGGGGTCTTGCAAGGGTGGATGGGCAAGGAGGTCCAACACCCCTGGTGTCAGTGACAGCCATGCCTTGCGCTTCTGACCACTGCAGAGAGCTGAAGCCACCGCTCTCAGCCTGGACGCACTTGCACAAAGCCATTACTTCTCCTGGATCCACATTTTTTCTCCCCTACTGATGGAGGAAACCATTCCCAGCTTCAGCTTTGGCAGGCACCACATGTAGCTATGAGAAGTTTCATCTGACCAAGAAACTCCAACACGTGTTTTATCTAAAAAAAATTCCCAGCCAGGTCTGCTTCCAGCTGCTCCAAAATCCCCTTGCAAGACCTGCTCCAGCGAGTAGGATAGCAATGCCAGCTGTAGTACATATCACAGCCTGGTTTGCCTCCAGCTCTCCCCACCAGAACCCCTCTGAGAAATGGCGCTGGCTTTGGATGCTCCCAGCTTAGTTAATCCCACTCAAATATAAAACCCGTGCCATTTTTTTAATTCTTCTATATCAGGTTAAAAAACTGTTTCCCAGGGAGGCTGGTGCATGGAAAGAGGAGGAGTTCAGCTAAAACATTAACCCTTTGACATCCCATGGCAGGTATTTTGGAGTTCCTTGAGGAATCCTTTTTTTACTTGAGATGCTTCTATTTTAACCACAGCCAAGCTCACACGTAAAGGCTCCTGAGCAGCATTTTCCAAGCAACATATCATCGTTAATGAATCCAGCAGCTTTGCAAGGGTACCAATCAGCTATTCTGCTTCCTAGGCTGCAAGAGGAAAGGATGAAACAAGCCAAAAAAACCCACTTCCAGTTACAAACATAATTTTCTCCCTAGGCAGGGCAGAGCAAATGAGAGTAGCCATTATCTTCCCCCGGGAGAGCTTCCAAGTTAGCAGCAACATGCATTGTGCAGAGACACCCAGATGGCTCCAGGTGGTGTGAGATCTTCCACTCAGGCTCTGGGCCATGCTCTCCAATGCCATGGCTTCACTAATGCCAGGAGTGAAGTCTCCAGAGATGGACACACAGACATCCACCTGTGTATCCCTCCTCTGGGAGCCCTGGAAGAGGGGGGCATGCCGTTCCTCATCATTAGGCTGATGCACACTTATGATCTTGGGTTGCAGAGAGCTCGGTAGCTCACTCCTGTCTCTGCAGGGATGGGCTGAAGGGCTGCCAGTTGGGCATCTTCAAAACCCCCTGGGGCAAGACACAAAGGGGAAGGAGCCAGGCCAGGATGAGGGAGGGACATGGCTTCCCATCACTCTCCTCACCATAGCCTGAAGGACTTCCTTTGATCCCCTCTCCTTGCCTGGCAGCAGTGGCTGGGGGATGTCTTGGGAGCACAGTCCAAGAGCAGACAGACTGTCAAAGAATCCAGGAGGTCCCAGATCCAGCAGAGCATGGTTCAAAGCACAGTACAGTGATTTCTCATTGCTCTATCAGCCACAAACAGCCCTGACACCTSCCAGATGCTTTTCCTTCCTCAAGCTGAGACAGCTGAGTGAGCCATGGCCCTGGGGAGCTTGGGAGTTGGATAAGCCCCTACTCAAACTGCCAGTGATGAAGCTATTCAAGCAACACTGCTAGCAGGACAACAAGGTGACTCTCATCCAGAGCATTCCTCAAAGGCTTTCAAAGCCATGCTGTGCACCAAAGCCTGCCTTCCTCACCTGCAAAGCACCTGAGGCCTTTGCACCACGCTGTGCTGGAGACCATCTGGCATGGCTTGTTCCTGCCTTGTTTTCTCCCGAAGGCACCAGAAGAAACAGCACTGCAGATGTGTGCAGGGGAGGCAACCTGGATTTCACATCAGGGTTGCRAGGCGAGGAATTTTCGGTCCTTCAGCTTGTTTTGGCCCAAGAGAAAACATATTTCCCCTTGCTCCATGGGCTAGACCCTTTAACAGCACAGACATTTTCAAGTTTCAGTGCAGCTCTTTCTTGTTCCTGCTACCCAGAGCAAGACCAGTCCAATTTATGGTTGGCTCATAACATTAAGACCAGGAATTTGGGTCCTTCTCGCCTCACCAGAGTACTGGAAGATGCAGCTTTCTCCAAGTGTCTCCAGGCTGCTTGGCAGGAGATGCAAAGAGGAGAAAGAAAACAAAGCCTTATCTAGATGCTGATGTTCTTCTGGCTTGGCTAAAATCAGATGTAAAACCAGTTCAAGGCTTGGAGCAAGGAGCTCCTGTGGATTTAGCTGCGTAAGTCAAAGAGATGGCCACCCTCTGTCCCTTTCTTGCAGGGACCACGTGTCTGCACAATGGCTTTCAAGAGCTCTCCAGTTGCCCAAGCCTTTTGCACACCAGCCAACAAAAGCAGGAGGAAAGCCTGTGAAGCACCGCTGCTTTCCTGCAGCCAGCCAGAGAGGATCACCGCTCACTTGGTTGTCATGCACCCCCAAATCACACCCAGCGCTTCCCCTATCCTCAAACAGCTTTAGGGTACCTTGCCTTGCTGATCTGCCCAGACATCCATCCTCTTCACTAATAAAAATATTTGGGGATGATTTCATTGTGTGGCAGCAATGGGGCATATTAGACCAGCATTTGCATTTTTCTATAGCTTAGGTGGGAGGGCACATATCTCTGCCAGTAAGGGACCGTTCTCCTGCATCATTTGCACCATGCAGAAACCCAGTCTCTTGCCCCCGGCCTCTCCAGGACAGGGATGGGCCCTGGGTTTTCTCTGCCGTCTTCCTTATCTGAGATGAGAGTTGCCAGCAGCTCAGCACCGTGTTCCCCCAGGAGCTTGGAGAGAGCTGCAAGCCCTGTTGCTAACATCATCCCGGCTCCACCGGCACACCGGGTCTGTGTTATACCAACCACAGCAGCTTTGCCAGAGGAATCAGCTTCTTCAGCCAGCAGCGCTGATCAAAACTCCTCCATCCCCTGACTTTTGCTGTAGATACAGGGGGAAAAGGTATCACAGCGCATTCATTAACCAGGTGACATTCAAATCCAGCAACCTCCCCCACCTTCCTCTAGGCACAACCGCTGCGATTTAAATTACATGGAGGGGTAGGATTTAGTGGGCTGCTGGGAGTGGACTTGGCGCACAGATTCCCATATCTGGAAGAGGTCTGTCCTTTGTGTATTGTGTTATGAGACAAAGGCGGAAGAAAACACCTGGAACATTGAGGCCAGGGTGGGGGGAAGAGATGTTGCCACGGCTGCTTACAAGATTTGGGCCAGATTTGTAAAGGTCCTTGGAGATCGGCCACCTCTGCCAGTGGGACCTGTGCACCATGACTTGGAGCAGTAACCTGATGCCCAGAGACCTGGGTCGGGGCTTGCTCCAGACAGTCAGAAATCCTGGACCAACCTCCCCTGAACACACGCGGAGCAGCTCTGYGTTACGTTTGCTGCAGGGCTGCCACATCCCGGAGGCACCGACCTGCTCCATATGTCAAGCAGAGTCAATCTCTGCCTGCGATGTGTTGGATTTGCTGCGTACACGCAGACAGGACCACCTCCTTTCCCATGTGTTGACAGGACTGTACTCAAGCACCTAAAGATATATAAAAATGCGCCTGGTGGGACGGAGCACGGGGCCGAGACGAGCAGCTGACTCCCACTGAACTCGCAGGCTTGCACCTTGCAGACCTGCTTCCTCCACGTCTCAGCCAGTACTTCATCCTCCAAAAACCACAGCACCCTTTTTTTGGCCAGGATAGGAAACTCTAGCAATGAGCTCTAACGAGCCTTCAGCTCTGCTCTACCCGCAGGACGCTGCGCAAATATCTTTTGCAGCCAAGAAGATGGATGTAACAGTCAAGGGAAGAGAGGAAACGCAGATAAACCCCCTCCCCTAGCTCTTCATGGGAAATCCTCCATCGCAGGCATGCAGAGAGGGGTGAGAGGTTCATTGGACACCAATAACGATCTCCCCACCCTCCCGAGTCTACTGCGTCGCAAATGCGAAAGCAGAAAGTTGGAGAGCGGGTGGGAGTTACAATGCAAAGACACCGAGCACCAGGGCAGGGTCCCCCCTAGTCCTTCCCCCAGATGTTGCCCCTCCATGCAGCATCGCTGCTGGGTACCCCGGGGCCGACAGCGATTTGGGGGCTCCGAACAATGAGCTGCAGAGCACGCGCTTCGCCRTGCTAGACACAGCATCTCCCTTCCTACCAGGAGGAAGGGAAAGCCCCATAAATAAATGGCGATAGGAAAGATATTACAGGTCCTCCCAGAAAGTGCCTGGAAGCTGCCTTGGAGGCGAGGCGGGGGGAGGAAGGGAGGCTGACTGACAGCCTGATTTAAGACCTGTCTGAAAAGCAAACAAAAGCAATTGAAAACTGCATCATCTAGGAAAACTTAGTAGGTTGTATTTTCACAAGTGAGGACTGATGGTAAGACCAGCTTAATCCCCCAGTGGACTTTCCACACCTCCGCACGCCGGCTGACGGGGCCAGCTGTTTTGTCTTGCAGCTGATTGCTGAAATAACATTGCCGGGCTGGCGCGATTGAAACAGGATGGGCTGGGAGGGAGCGACCCGTGACAGAGGCGGCCAGTGTTAAAGGAAGTGTGCTTGGTTTCCAAGCCCCCCTTTCTCCGGCCAGCCCTTGGTCCCCCGTAAGACCCAGGGGCACCTCTTGGCCTTTGCAGTGATGAGCGATGGTGCTCCAAGCATTCAAGCCTGGGCAGAGTCTCTGCTCACAGGCAACTGGAGAAAAACCCCAGGAGAAGTCTTCCTGGGTGTTTTAAGCTAATTTGGGGTGAACAGGAAATGCAGTTGAGAGGTGGAAACATAACTCATGGCCTTATCTTTCCTTCGCAGGGACCAACCTGGGGACCCACCGAGCTGAACGTGAGCTACAACACAGCTTTGGGCTGACTGACTGCAGATACGGTGCTTCACACAAGCAAGTTTTAAAAGATTATACCACGTACATGCAAACAAAAAACACAACCCAAGCCATTCTGAAGCTTTCTAATGATAGTATTTCCATTTGCTTTTGGTTTAAACAAAACTGCAGAGTTCCCTTGTGCTAATTGCAGAGTCCCAATAAATTCCAGAAAAGGACAGTGAAAAWTATCACCTTGCCCAAACCAGGTGATGTTCAGTGACCCTGACTCCCTCTTACCCCATTCCCGAAGCCTTCACTGAAATTATGAGCCAGAATGACATTTCCCTTCCCAACATCAAACCTCCTAACAGAGCAAAAAAACTGGTTTTAACCAGCTCAACACATCTCCTGTACGGATCAGACATGCAAGCAGCAAGTGTATGAGCCCCTGTTACTGAATCCTGAAACTTTTTGTCTGCATGTGGTTTAAAATCTATGTTTGACAGTTAAAGAACAAAAGGCAAAGTAAACATACTCTTACATCCATTCCTTTCAAAGTCATCTATTTTAACCTACAAGCTGCAAGACTATATATGTGTGTATGAGTATAGATATATAATTAAATTAATATGGGAGGTGGTTCACCTGGGGTATTTGAACATTTAGGGCTGACAGCCTAACAAGTTCCTGCAGGGTAATAAGCCCGAGTCTGGCATCTGGGAGCTCAGGGGATGTCCATACGATTAAAAGCAGCTGAGGCATCTCTTGGTAGCTGAGCCTTAGTGACAAGGCTGTGAAGTTAACTCCATCAGCTTAAGCCATTCAGTCAGAGAAATCATTTAAACAAAAGTTTACATTTGCAACAGGTAAGGAACATGCGTGCAGCCAGTTATGTCCACTCAGCTGATGGGTGGTAACCCCACCAGGAGACAGGGCTGATCCCCTCCACGCTACAGCCCACGATGCTCCGGAGCGTGGAGCAGGTCTGTCTGTGCACACCAGCTGCGTGCGTACGCCTGCCCGTGCGCACGTTTGTGCTGCTGCTGGCTCCGGTTAGCAGGAGCGCCCAGTGCTCTCCAGATCTGAGGACTCTGATAAGACACACCGTCTCTGCACCCCAGGTACTGCCATGACAAACCCGCCCCCAACATCTGGGATCCAGACCAGAGAGAATTTGCTCCTTTCCTTCTCTGGAAGAGAAGATGAATGAACCTGCCCGTCCGACCTGTGATTGTTCAAAGGGACAGATGATCTATCAAGGTCTCTCCCTCTCCCTACATCTAGGTACTGGGTGTAGGACCTGGACTCAAGGCAATCTGTCCTCTGCTCCGTCCCCAGCAAGGGGAGCATCCTCTGCCTCCCGCTCTCCAGGAAAAAACCCCTTCACTCTCTGCTGGAGCGGGAGGAGGCTGCTGCTCTTTTTGTGACACAGATTACCAGCAGAAAAAGCAGATTTGCAGAAGTCACAATATTTTGCAGAAATGCTGGTGAAATTTTCACCAGGAGACATTTACTCGTTTCCTTCAAATAACAGCAAAATGCTTTAGTTAGGGCAGACAAGCAGCCTTTCTTTTTGCCCCTGTTGTTTCATTTCCCTTCATTATGACTTCTTAGGCTGAATTACCCTCTTCACTGACAATTAGGTTAGCAAAGTAGCTATTTAGGAGCTTATATTTTGACTTATGAAAATGTGACATTGAAACCCAACCCACCAAATATTCCAGTGTTCTCAAAGCAGGAAGTTTTTCGAAATTCAATTCCATGGTAATGTTTGATCTCAAATTCATCTCCATTTTTGCAAAGAACACAGATCTCAAAGCAAAGCAGCATGGCCCTCCTTAGCCAAGCCAACACCGCCTCTTCCTCACATGCTCAGGTCTCTGTGCAACCAGCAGCAGAAAGGGTTGAGCAGTTCTGAGCTTCTGAGGGTTAAGTGAGGAGCAAGGCAAACAAGAGACAAGGTCATAAAACACCAAGAAGGACAAGTGACAAAGAGGATATTAACAATAATGAAAATCAAAGACTTGGTCTCAAAGCCAGTGCCTCAAAGCTGGGTCACACTTCAACCTGAACTTCTAGTTCCAAAAACCAAGGCAGGTCTGGTCCCAAATACACACAGCCCTGCTGAATTCATCAAGTCTGAAACATCAAATACCTTGCTTTTCCTATTCTGACAAGGGGGGGGGGGGGGAGGGAAGAGATGGAAATACTTATTCCACCTCCGTAGACTGGATTTTATTTCTATTATTAAAGGCCTGCCTCTGGAACTCCATCTCCAATTCCTCCTTAATCCAAATTAAATAAATTAACCCATCACTATTTCAACAAGTTAAAATTTCTCAAGGACTTTGCAACTCTGGTAAAATCAAGAAAGTGTAAGGAACAAGTCAGGAAAGTGTAAGGAGCAAAACAGAACTTCAAATACCTGTTTACTGCAGTTATGAATTCAGGCAGGACACAAGCGAATGCTCTCAAGGTGTGATTAACTCAGGGCTTTGGGTTTCTGTAACATCTGTACTGCCTGCAAAAAAAAAAAAAAAAAAAAAGGTGAGCTATTTCAGACACATCATGCTAATTGTAAAACCTTCATTCATATACTTATGAGCAAAATCTGTTTGGATATTTCAGGGATGAGGGAGAGCTCCAGTTCCACCCCAACATGTACACCATGGTTTTGGGTGGTTCTCGCTGCCCTGGACAGGGCACTGCAGGCAATTTGGGTGGATGCTGTAAATGCACGAGGGAGACCACAACATTGGCTAGGAGGGCAGAAAGGCTTGTAAACGTGGGATGAGGAGGGCAGAAGGGCTGGGGAAGGAGCACAGAGGGGATTATAGCATTGCTCCTAAAATGCAGATGCATCGCCTTTGCCTGGGAGGGGATGGGAACTGAGGTCCTGGAGTCCCTGGCAGAGCCATGGCTGAAAAGAGCTGCAGGTGGGAGCTGAGGAAAAGCCCCGGGGGAACCGTGTGGTGGCCCAGGGCTGGGCTGATGGGCCATGAGAAAGCTTTGAAATGTCAGGGGGGAACCTGCATCTCCCCAGTCACTGGCACATCTCACCCAAACCACTCTGCTCAGTGTCTTATTGCCAAGCACCTTGTGCTGCCCATTCACTTCCAGCACATCCCCAGGATCAGCAGCTAACCCTGCTGTTTTACCCTGACCAAGCTGGGTTTAACCCCCTTCTCAGCCCCTCCTCATCTCTGAGCAAGCTCAAAAGCCAAACTCAGAGCAAACACATTGCAGCTAGCACTTCCAAATCCTCCTCTCCCTCACTAATGCCTCGCTCTGGGTCTTGCCGGCTGGGCCTGGCTCCAAGGCTGATGCATCTCCTCCAAGCTGCGAACATCTCAAACGCGCGACCCCAGCAACCTCCCAGGCTCCAGCCTCTCTCCACCCAACTTTCCAGCGGATGGGGGGGACAGCAAAGAAGCACGAAGCCCCAGAGYGATGGGCTTTGCTGCACTTTAGCTGTGAATGGAGGGAACAGAAAAGCAACTGCCTCGAGAAGCAATTGCTTCCACAACCCTCACCTTAGACATCTGCCTGAAAAATGGAAAAAGAGGAGAGGAGGTGAGGAAGAAAAAAATGGAAAAAAAAACCCCAAACAATCCAAAGGCCCCACATCTAATTGATTTCCTGATGGAGACGGCTGTTTTATCGCTTGCTATTTATTGAGCGTACCTGCGCTGGAGAGCTGCAGCGTTTCTGCTCCCCGGGGGTTGCTCCCCAGCTCCCCCCTCCCAGCCCTCAGCGAGGACGATGGCCCCATCCGCTTCCACTCGTGCTGTCGGCAGCCCCTGGCCCTGACGGAGATGGACGAGCGGGTTCACGCCATTAATACTGCCTTTCCCCAGCGGCTGCGTGCTGCGGCGGCTCACGCGTGGTCCTGCCCCGCTCCAGAGCCAAGCACCAAAATAGGCTGATTTCTTCCTAAGAGTGTCAGCTTTCCCTAAGCTATGTCGCATATCCATTGAAAACTGAAAATTTCTCATTCAGAAACCTAAAACTGCATTCATTTTCAGCTTTCCAAACAAAGAAAAAAAAGCAGAAATTTTCCTCTGTGGCAGAGATGGGGGGAAAGGGATTTTTTCCCCCAGCAGCTTTAGCAGCGACACATTTGTTCATGTTTTCCTGATGTGGTGAATGCCCTGGTGAAGCTGTTATTTGCTGTTCCTTGGCTCCCACTGCCACCAAGGGGACAGCAATAACCATCAGGTCCCCAGCCACTGGCAACATCACCTCTGACCCAGCTCTTTGAGAAAGGGAATATCCACATGGCCATTGACCACTCTCTCCCATTTACTTCCAGCAAACATCCTGCCTGCCCAAACGGATTCATGCTAGCAAACCCAAAGCATGAATTTTAAGCTGGGATGCTTCCCAGGGAGGGCACCATCACATGGGACAGGGTGGGATTTGGGCTGAACTCATCCTGTATCAGCTACTGAAGTCACTCAGACACGTCCGAGGCTCATGAAACCCCAGCCCCACAGCAGAGGCGCGCAAAAAGCATCCTCTATGTGATCTGTGCACGGGGAATTATTTTCCCTCCCCATCCCTTTCGCAGGGCAGCTATAAGCTGTTCCAGCACACAAAAAAAAAACACCAAGAAAATTCATTGCAATCACTGCTATCAGCCTGTTCAATCCGTTTTCACACCCTGGGGTCTGTGTTATGTGGCTCAGTGTCTGCTCCCCACCATCCCYCTCCACCTTCAGAGCACCAGCAATTTCCCTGGCATTCCAGTAAATGGATTCACTGGCCATGTCCCAGTGCCCAGCCCAGCTCAGCATAAGAAGCCGGCGCTCTGGCATCCTGCCACAAGTAACAATCAATGCTGTCTGCTTTAAGGGTTCAGCAAACCTTTGTTTGGGCTTGCAGGCCATCTCCCCCTCCAAGGAGGCATTTCTCCAAGCAGACAGGGGAAGAGCCAACTGCAGCACTTCAAAAGAAAAGTTCACGCATGGGTAAAGGTTCTTTAAAATGGGATTAAAAATTCACATTTTTGTCCCTTTTTTTTTTTGACCTTTCTAATCAAACCTATCCTGAGACAGATATAGGAATGGGTTTAGCTGGCTATTTTTCAGCAATAAGACCGTTAGTCATGGGGAGCCTTTGGTGGGTATTTCTAATAGGCATTTTTTTAAATTCCTAAAAAAAAAACCCTTATCTGAAACACTTATCTAAAGTCAAAAGGTCCCATTGAAAACTTAAAGTTCAAAGCTTTTCATTAAAAAAAAAAAAAAAAAGTCCCTCCACAACATTTCAATTGCTGCATTTTCACCAGTTTTGCCTGAAGTCTGGCTACGCCGACGTTTCTCCCCTCCAAAGTCCTAAGCCAAAACCTGGACAGGTTTAGCTCTCCAAAAACCCCACTTCAGCAGATCTGGCTATGATGCCCAGAAGCTCAATGGGGTCCTCTTTGCCTTCTTGTCCCATGCTTCCCAGGGAAGCGAAGCCCTGCATTATGCTGGCCTTTAAAGCCGTTCTTTCCAGCGCGGGGCAGGACCGCCGAAGGGGGTGTCCCGGGGGATTTTGTGCTCAGCAGCAGGTAGGTGGCCTTTGATCCCGCACGCCRCCCGGGGCAGAAGGGCCGGTGGATAAGACTCTGCAGAGACGGGCTCCGCAGCCATCCCTCCTTTCCTAATTCCCTTCTGAAGTGCTGGAGCCACTGTCACCTCTCATTAAAAGAAGCAAATGCCCTTGTTTTAATTTCTAACCAGAGCAAACTGGATAATAATATTCATCCCGGCAGGGGGTGGCAAGAGAAGGCACCTCCTCGCTTCAAATGTTTGGACAAAAAATTTGCTCTCATTAGGGCAGAAGTCCAGGAGATGTCGCCTTTGTAGGGCTGACGGCACTGCGCGCAACGGGGCTTTGTTGCATTTGAAGCGCTCCTCGTCTCCTCCGAGAGTGCCCAGGCTGTAATTGGGGCCAGGCAATGGTCAGGGGAAGAGAGGGAGAGACAAAAAGAGAAAGGAAAGCTTCAGATCTCCCAACGTTGCACAAAGACAGATCTCCTCTGTAAATCTGTATTCTGCTGCAAAATACACTACTGGGCAGCTGGCCCCGCGTGCTCCCAAGAATCAGGAGCAACGTGGCGAGCATCAGGCCATGGGTCTCCTTAGTGGTAAAGGCAGGGGGATGGCACCCACTGCTCTGGGAGAAGTGTTTGAGGTCACACCAGGAAAGCCCAGTACTGAGGGCAAAGAGACTAATTCAGCTAAAAAGATCTGAGCTGGAAGGGGAGACCCGTGGGAGAGACCCAGAGGTGTCCATGGGTCCTTTTTACCAATAAGTGGGGAGAAAAAGTCGGGGTGGGAAGGGGGGAAAAAAGTGCACCTATGCTGACCATGCTATGTTCCTATTTCTCCTTGGGCACATATTCATTTTTCCCATCATTTTCAGTAGAACTTTTCCCCAAATTTGTTATTTATGTTTGCCTCTGAGTTTCTCCCTAGGATGCAGGTGACAAAGATGCTGCAAAGTCAGCCAGAAACACAGCTGTGCTGCTGCGGGATTCCCAGCCTCAGGAACAACAAGAGGCAAGAAAAAGCTCATTTTTCCACAGCAGCAGATATTTTTCTGTAGCCGGCCACATCCCCTGAGGAAAGGAGCTTTACTTGCAAGTTACCTGCTACCAAGTTCAAGGATCACAGCATCTCTCCAAAGTCACACCAAGGTCCAGACCAGGAGCATTCACAGCTGAAAGAAGGGGTGTGATGGGAGGCACGGGAGAGCCTACCCTCCTAAATCAGGGCTGCTACAGCCCATGGCCTCCGGGTATTGCGCAGGATGCAGACAGCTGATAACAAGGCATAGCATTGACTAAACATTGCCACTACCTGGACCTGATACCATGAATGAAACCTCTTTTACACAGACACCACTAACTGTAGGAAACTGCTAAATGCAGCRACCCAAACCTTCCTCCTAGCTCTACCATACTTGGAAAAGGAGCAGCAAGAAGCAAGAGCTGGTGTGAAAGGAGCAAAGAACTGGCAAAGAACTGGCCAAATCAAGCAGAAAGCAATGGAAACGCCAACCAACAGAGAAAAACAATCACTGCACACCTTTCCTCCACCGGGAAGCACATTGTCAGCCAAAGAAATGCAAGTTTGGTTCAGCCTTGGGTAAGGGGGGGAAATTAAGAGAAAGTGTTCAATTAATTCTTCATTTATGGCCAAGTACCCAGAATATTGCTTCCCTCGTTCCCTGAATCGCCCACTGTCAGTATGTTTAGAAACAGGTTGGAAATTAATGTTCTTCCTGTGGGTGGCTGTCAGAAGAGATAAGGGATTTCTTTGGAGGGTCACTTTTTCATTATTGTGTTATCATTACTGCTATGTGAAACCACAAAGCTACCCTGGATATGCATGTTTCTAGAAGCTGTTGAGTCAGATGCATCTAAGCACAGCATTGGGCTAATGAAGGTTTGGGAATGACAGGTTCCCATCCATTACTGCAATGACAACACAGCTCAAAACTGCAAAACTAGCAGTGGGACTGGTGCTTAGTGCATTGGAAAAGCTAAAAAAAAAAAAAGCAGAAATATATGAGTTCACCTGACCTTCTGGAGACCTCCACATGTTAGCTGCTCAAAGGAAAGAAACAGGCACTTCCAGAAGGTGAGACACCTCATCCTGCTCCAGGTACCTAAACCCATGCCCTCGGAGAGCTTGTCTCACAAAACTCCAAGGTTTTAGGTCAAAGGACCTTGTGCACCAAGGTCAATGCTGCTGTGATTGACTGTAAACAGTGGAGACTGGGAGAGGTGACTGCAGCCAGACACTTCGGTGAAGATGATATTCATTACCAATTTCAAGCTAGAGCTGGCTCATTAGAGGCACACCTTTCTTTAGCACATGACTTTTGCATAGAACTAACACATCAGTATTTTGGTTATTAAAAGCTTATTTTCCAAGTAAAGAAATACAGCAGTGCTATTCCATAAGGCTGTTTATTTGTTTTCAACAGGAATTTAAAAAAAAAAAAAAAAAAAAAGAAATCAATCATGTTCCCAGTGGTCCCTTTCAGCTTGAGCCAGCTTTTAACATTTCTACGTACAAAAAGAGAGGTTATTCATTCACTCTTTAGTCTTCCGGAGTACTACAGAGATTCCCCCCCAGGTAAAACCAGGCACTTTAAAAATAAAAAAGAAACACATGCTTTAACTCTCAGAAATCTGGTTAACAACCAACCTGCTGCAGATCTATTGAGGGTAACTTGATGGGACAAACCTTGACTGTGATGGGACAAATGACAATTGTCATGTTATTTTCAGAAAGCTTCTTCTAACATCAAGATCAAGCAGAGCCTCAGGAAATGGGATACAACCTTCATTCAACCCTGAGTTTTCTCCAAGCGAGTACCCTCCCTTCACCCATCCCCGCTTCCAGTTTTGCAGAAAAAAAAATCAGAAAATTGAACATTGGCAAACACCGAGCGCAACCTTGGCGGTGCAGCACCTTGCCAGGGTAATTAGACTGGGCAATTGCAAAATTAGACTGGGCAATTGCAACACGTTGAAGTAACAAGCCAAGATGGAAGCAAGTACCAGCTGCAGCGGTAAACACCCCAGTTTGTTCAGGGTACAGCACAGCAAAGCACACAGTACTATACATCCAAGCGGGTTTAATGGAGAGGTTGACTTCCCACAGTCCCTCCCACCATCCATCCCAGCCAGCACAGACCACCCGCCCTGTTTGGTCCTGGAGGAGCTGGGTATGATCTGCACTGGGGTAAGCGCTGAGTTGGCCCCTAAGTCTTGGCTTCCCCTTCAGCTCTCCCTCCCCGCAAGCACTGGCCAAGCTCTCTCCCTACAGCTTGGCTTCCTTGTCAGTAAAATGAGGATAATGAATGATTTTGCCTTTCCTTCTGAGGGGCTGAGATAACTCAATTTAAGAAAATGATGAAAAAAAGCATTTTTGAGTACCAASTGGAACTAGAAAGCCATGGATCAAAAGCAGTTGGTCAAAAAGTTATTGATGGAGGTCTTCCTTCCAAAACCACATTTGGATCAAAATCAGAACATTTTGTAAGAACTTGTTGATTTCTACGAAATTTTTGAAGAGGGTCAAAGCGTTTGCCTCAACTTTCCAGAGGCAGTGCTGGAATGTTTAATTTCATTTTGGACATTACTTTTTTGCAGCATTTTGTTTAAAATATATTAAAATATTTAATGACATATTATTACATATTAAATATCATAATGTATTTTATGATGTTAAATTGAAAATAGGTATACAAAAGTCTAAACAAAATATTTTCTTATATTAAAATGTCGGATTTTTATTTAAACAAATGGATTTTTTAAAAAAAACACGGTCAGGGAGCATTTGAGACTTCCAACAAACTTGTTTGCTTTTGTCCAATTTTACGGCATGAAAAATGCTGGCTTCTAATTGCTTTTCAGAATGTGAAAATTTCATTTCATTGTTTTCAAACTAAAAACTGCAATTCTCCATCAGCTCTCAAGGTACTGGAATTTCTCAGACTTTTTTGCCTCTCAGAAGGAAAGGAGGAAGAAAAGACACTCATTTCCATCAACATTTTTGAGTTATCAGTTAAGCAAAAACTGGGGGCAGTTGATAAAAAGACTCAGCTTCTGGCAAGCCAAGAAAATGGAACTGGTGACAAATATTTTTCTTAAAAAGCCAAAAATTTGCAAATGCACCCTGGATCCTATGGAACAAAGGCATTTTACCTTTCTGGGATGGTAGACAGTACATCTTGGTCCTCAATCAGCAACATCTTTACTTGGCAACTCCTGTCGTTACCTGTGGGAAGGAAAAAGAATAAATCTTCTTTGTTGCATGTTTTTCTTAAGCTTGGGAAAAAAAAGAGAAAGAAGAAAAAAGAAATACCCTTGTGCTATAGCTTCTCAGCATCTTCTCCTGTTAAAGACTGTTTCTGTGGGAGCTAATGGGCAGAAGGCAGGTGACAGTCCTCAGTTCATAACAGATAGCTATGAGCTATCTGCACAGCTGCAGACAACCCACTTGGTGGCTTGGCCAGTGTGGGGTTACAGCTTGCACTTGGGGGAAAATGTGCGTTAATATCACATGTGTGGTGGTGAAAGCCCTCCCACAAACCTCTGGCTGCAAGATCATGGTGCTGTTTTCAATCCCTTATCTAATGCAAATGAAGCTGAGAAAAGAGATAAAAAAGTGTAACAACTATTCCCTTGTACTAGCATGAGTGGCCTGCTCATGGATAAGATTTCACAGAAATGAAAGGCAAACTTTGCTCCTACACACCCCCAACATGCACAGTATTTCTATAGAATCACAGAAGATATCAGTTCAGAAGGAACCTCGGGAGGTCTCTAGTCCAACCTCCTGCTCAAAGCAAGGTCCACGCTGAATTCAGACTGGGTCACTCAGGGCTTTGTCCAGTTGGTCCTTGAACACCTCCAAGGATGGAGATSCCGTGACCTCCCTGGGCCCTCTGTCCAGCAAAAAGCTACAAAAAATTCTCCCTTCCCCCACATGGTCATATCAGTACATGGTTTTCCTTCATGACTAATTTTTTTTTTTTTCTTTGGTGTGTTCTCTGGTCTGGTTGGGATTGTCAGATCCCAAGACCACCAAGTATTACATGACACCATGCTCTACATCTCTTTCTTGGGATGGAGAACTGATCTGACAACAGCACTATACTTTCACCCAGTCTAGGGAGCTTCAGTTTTTCCCAGCTGATGATTCAGCCACCAAGCAAAACAAAGGACATAACGCGATGGTGTGGTCACCCCTCATCTTCTGCCAACATCGCTATTAAGTCAGTTCACATGACATGTCTCTCATCCAGAGCACGTAGTGACTTTTTATTGGCATGAATCTGGTCTGCCTGCATTACACACCCACTAGCAGAGCTACGAGGCATTCCCTGATGGAGTCACAGCATGCAAGTAAACTTCTTATTCCATTATTGACTGTTGGGTTTATGGCACCACCAAGAGAAGCTGTTTCGGAAAAATGTTCCGGTGACTTCATAGCAGCAGCAGTCAGGGCTGTGCTGGGAGGACCCACGCTGCAAAAGAGCAATTCCCACTCTCCCTCTCTCAGTCCCTCAGCTGGAGTCACAACCTTGCTTCCCTTTTCCACAACCAGGCTCATGATGCCATTTGAGGACTCAGCCTCAGCTGGGGAAAGTCCAGCCCTCTCCCACCAAGCAGCTGACTAATGTTGGCATCACCACTCTGCTTCTGTTTCTCATCACACCTCTCTTGTTCTCCAGGACAGACCTATTGCTGTGTGTTCATACAGCACCAAGAACCCCTAGAAATTGTGACATCCTAACACTATTGTTAAAAAAAAAAAAAAAAAAAGGCAGGATAGTCATATCCCTGTGCTTTCAGGCAACTCCCTCAGTTGTTGTTCCCAACCTTCTCTGGAAAAAAACTTGCTACTACCTGGAAAAGGAGACCAAGCCCCAGATGCAGTGAATGGAGGCTAGGAGGAGCTTCATTAAAGTGCTGAACTGGAGTCCAGAACCAAAGAAAACCCAAGTGACAGCTTCCCAGTGACTCCATCCTGAGATATCACATGTCTCTCAGACTCCACAGAAAGCTGCTGCCTTGAGCCTAGTTAAATAGGAGAGATATTATTAGTCCAAATAGTGCACAAGATTCTCCACCTTAAATGCAGGGGGGGAAAAAAAAAAAAAGATGAAGCTTTCTATTGAATGAGTTTAGAGTGGAGACCTCTTTAATGTTTCTGAGGGTTTGAAATGAGGACAGTAGCCCCAGGTGATGAGCTATTGGTGAGCAGGGTGCAGGTGAACCCCTCAAGCTACYAAGGAAAGGCTGCTTCTCTTGGGGTCCTGGTTGCAGAAATAACAGCATCCCGGGCCAGGCTGTCAGTAACATATGTGGGATGGGTGAGCGGCTGTTTACACTGGATATAGACGATCCTCAGTCTGGGCTGGAGGTTTGACTGCCTGACAGTTCTACCATACCTATGGCTCGAGTGCACAAGTTCTTGAATGTTTTCATTATTTTTTCATTTGTAATTTTATTTCATAATAGTAACAAGACACCCCGGGGCAATGTTTCCAGGGGATTATTGCATTCAGCTTTTTGCTTTATGACACATGCCATAATCACCAAGAAATGTACAACCTGTCATATCTCATTACTTAAGCGTGGGTTATATATCCATGTATTAGGCGCGATGGATAGACCAGGGCCATAAAATTATATGGACATTTGGTGGCAAAAGTTAGTTTGTGCAAGCAGTTCCTGAGAATGGCTTGCAGCTGGGCTAGCTCAGTTTGGACCCATCCTCAACTTCAGAGCTCTTACAAGTTGTTTTTGCTCTTACTCTGCCCACAGAGCCATTGCAGAAGGTGCATGAACTAATTCTGCGGTCTCATACTCCTCTGCTTCCCCCTTAGCTTGGCAAGGTTCACCTCGCCTGCAGACACTGCCAAGAAACGCCCTCCAGGCAAGCTCAGCCCTGGGGTGACTCACAAGAGTCCACTGAGGACTTGCAAAAAGCAAGTCCCAAGTCAGGGTCCTTCTACCTTTTACTACCCACTGCCTATAAATAACCATTCACAAGAYTTCCTGGAGACCCATGATGTGGATGAGGAAAAAGGAGAGAACACAGAACTTGGGGCGTGAGCTGCTTTCTTCCAAGGAATGGTGTCATTCTGCATTTATTTTATAGTTTCAGTCAGCCTGGGCATCTGGCACAGGAAGCCAAATGCCTGAAAACAGGGGTCAAACAGACACCCTGGCTTTTGGTTAGCTGCCAAGGGACAGGAGAGCAGTAGTCAGTAGGTGATCTGCAGGTGTGCTCTGCAGGAAATGTTCTCCTCGGCCAACAAGGTTGGGCGAGATGGGCAGGACCCACATTCAGAGGAGCCTCGCAAAAAGCCCTCAGCGCTCCAGAATGCTTTAACCAGAGCTGTCACACCATGGCCAAGAAGGGCTGGTGGTTATGAGCTCTTCTCTGGTGCTTGCAGGGACTCAAACAGGAGGCCATTCATGGGGATCCAGTCAACCCCAGCAGCTGTACTGGCTCTGGCTCCCAGCACTCCACTGCCCTCAGCATACTGGGAAGTTACGTCACCCCTGAGGGCTGAGTCAAYGGACAGACTCTGATGCCTTTTCTCAGCAGCGCTCAAGGCTGAGGTTATGGCTGCCTGCAGTCTGGTAACTCGGGAGAACATCAGCACTCAGCTAAGCACAGAATGAAGCTCAAGTGGATGAAGAGTACTTTTGTACACCTCCAGCACACAAATGCTCTTCAGATCAGAGGTTCCTGACCTGCCACCTTGCAAAAGAATCAAGATCAAGCTGAAGACTAACTATGCAGAGACAGCAGGCTAGAGGGGACCTCTCTGGAAGGCTGTGGGACAGGTAGCCCTTCATTATGAGGGTCCCAAATCCTTTCTTGGTTGGACTTGATGATCTTAAGGGTCTTTTCCAACCTAAATGGTTCTATGGTTCTTAAGATGCTGGTGGATCTAAGGGACAGCATAAGCAAGCAGGAGAAATCCCTCATACGTATCTGACTGTAACAGGCAGTTATGAGATGCTGTAGAAGACACTCTTAAGCCTTTGCCATACAACTGCAAGTGCCTTTCTCCAGCTGGGAACACTCACAATAAGGCTCTGAGAGCTGGACCACCAGGAAGAGCATTACCGAGAGGTAAATTGAGATTCATGGTTTGTCTGGCAGGCTCCGCTGCAGTGCAAGTCTTGCACTCGGCGCTGAATGACAGTTCTGTGCTAGCCTGGGCGGCACACACAACTGCAGGCTGGTCTTCCAGGCCAGTCCGTCCTGGAGATTTCCCAGGACCATGGGGAGGCTCAGTCCCTGCTCAGTTAGGCTAGGATGGAGATTTATTTTTTTGTTGGGCTGGAGAGAGCCTGCGCTTAACCACAAAGCCTAGAAGAATCCATGACCTAGCCCTTTAGAAACACAAGCACGAAATAAATTCACAACAAGGCTTTTCATCTCCCAGGAAGTTCATCTTACCTGAGTCCTGGAACAATGTCACAGGGGTAGAGTCTTCCTTTCTCCGGGGAGCATTGGTGATGGGGCTCGCAGCGGGTTTTCCATGTGCTGTGCCTTTAAGCTCGCTATACTTCTGCCTCCATTTCCAAACAGCAGCCTTTTTGTTCTCCAGGCTGCTGCAACTTGCAGATACGTCCACCATGCCCTCTTTCGCAGAGAGATTATTTTTTTTTTTTTTAAATCTTTCTTGCTGTTCTCCATAATCTAAAGTTAAAGACATTCAGGTTAAAAATACGTCTGAGGTGGTTTTTTCCAGACCACCTCCTTCCCCCTCCGAAACCAAAGGTACTTTCTCAGTTGAGCAGGATCAGCCTCCCCCAGGTGACAAAGGCAATTTATTAAGACATAAACTACAATTATGCACAGTCAAATGCTCCTCTTGGATATATGGAGACAAATCCCCTTTGCTGCTATCCTCAGACAGACACTCCACAAATAAAGTGCCAACATCACTGCTGCTATACCTGCTCACACTCAAGTTTCCCTTTGTTCTCTGCTCGAGAGCGGCTAAACATAAAGCTCGGTCTTCCCAGTAGCTTCTAAAGGTTTTTTTCTCCTTGCCAAGTTTCCTCCCAGCTCCCGGAGGGCAAACAGCAGCCACACAGCCCCTTTTGTGCTCCAGGGCTCGGCTAACAGGCCCCACCTGGGCCGGCCGGCAGGAGGGGTGCCCTCGGCCGTGCTCGGAGGGCTGGCACACCATCAAAGCGGGCTTTGAGAGGGAGCTGCCGCCGGGGCTCCGACAGCAAGGGCACCTCACCGAGCCCCAGCGCTGCAAAGGCGGGGGGGGGGGTCTGCAGGGCAGGGGCTTGGGCAGCCCATGGGTACTGGGGCTTGGGGTGCTGGAGGCTCCTGGGGAGATGCTGCTTGCAGGGGGGAGCCAGGGCCTAAGAGATCGGCCTCGGAGGGGAAAGCTGGGTTCTTTGTATTTCTGTTTAAAAGCACAAAATACAGACCTGAGTCTCACTGAGTTCAGTGTCTGAGGGACGAAAATCAGACCCTACAACTTTAGAARCAGGACTTCCTCACCCCCGTTCTCTCCAGGACATAAAAATGCAGCCGCAGGCGCAGGGTGTGGACAGGACCCAGCCGGAGCTGTTCCTGTCCCAGCTCCTCACCACATCACCAAAACCTCCCCATTCCCTCCGCTCTGCCTGCAGAAGGGGACATGCGAGTGCCCCCCGTATTGCAAAATCAGCCAGAGCCTCCAGGGCACTGCTGACAGCAGTTAAAATCAGCTTTAAGGGATGCTCCTGTGCCCTCTTCTGCTCCTAAGGAGCAGCACCTTCCAGGGGAGGAACGGCAACACCATCCAGGACCCTGCGGCGTCCAGCACCCYGCAACATCTGAAGCCCCGACAGCTCTTGCTCTGCAGCCTGGAGGGCTCAGAGAGGGCTCAGTGTGGTGGACACAGGGTCCCCTGTGCTGGCTGCTGGGCCAGTGGCTCTGGATGGTGATGGCCACCGGGGTCTGTCCTGGGMCATAAAACTCTTCTGGGGGTCACACAGGGAGTTAGTGAAATCCTGTAGTCACCTGGGGACAGGCACAGGTAACAGAAAGAAAAAAAAAAACCCAAACAGGTGAGAACAATAAATCCTTTGCAATGGCTTCTGTTCCTCTTGCTTTCTCTCAGCTTCCCCCCCCCCCCATTATTGTACTGGTTCTTTGTTTTTTCTTTTGGTCTTCTGACTCTTCCATATCACTTTCTTTTCCCGGTCTCTCCTTTTCTTTCCTTTCTTTTTTTTTTCCTCCTTTTTCTGCACTTGCGTTTTTTCTGTGCAAACCATGGCCCACGTTTCATTTACATCTTACCTGGCATGCGTGCCTGCTGTTTGTGCACAGAGTCATGGTCTAGGTTGTGGTTTGCATGCGTTGTTGACATGCTCCCATTTCTTCCCTCCTTTTTTTTTGGAGAAAAAAAAAATATATATAGTTTTCCTTAGTGGTACCTTCATATTAAAAATTCCCACATGCTTTAAAGTCTTCTCTAATGCCCTTTCTCTCTCCCATGTCGGGCACTGGCCACTGCAAAGGGACACACAGGGACCACAGTCCCAGTGCGTAGCAGTGTGGCACCACTGCCCCTTCCTGTCCTAAGTAGGCCAGTGCTGGAGGAAAAGCCCAAGATCTCAAACACCTCCAGACAGGTCTGCAGAGGATGGGATGACCACATGTTTCATCCTCTCCTGCAGCATCTTCTCCCCCTGCCCGGCCCTTTGGGATTGCTGCAATGGGCAGATCGCACCAGGGAGGTAGYGTTTCGGGCTGCCAGCAGACTCAGGAAGCCTTCACTTATACTTCTATCGTGTTTCCAGCCCTGGCAGGAATGTATTTATTTATAAATGAAAAATGAGACTGTGTTCTCATGTCTGGGATGAAGCAGGTCCTGACAAGTCACGCAAAACGGTTCCTGTTACTGCAGGGACCAGAATAGCAACATCCAGCCCAGGGCTCTGCTAGCGGATGGATTAGCTTCAGAAAGACACTTTGGGAACATACCCTGGGAAGAGCAGGATATTTCTGGTTTCCATAAGGTCCTTATGTATTAAGATAAAGGGGGAGAGCAAAGAGGAAGGTGGGCAAAGTGTGCCATGCAGAGTTCTTCCAGCACCCTTGAAAATACATGGTGATTTTCCAGCCCCTCTCTTTCCCTTGCATTTCACAAGGCCCTCCATGGAAGAAGGACCCTCCATCAACCCCAGGAGTTACACAAAGTCCATTCCCTTTACAAATATCCCTCCATTCCCTGACCTTGCCTCTCAGTTTCCTCTGTTTCTTGTGTCGGGGCGATACTCACGCAGTGATGCTGCAGAGCTGGGCCCCGGCTCCCACAGGGTCTCGCTACCTCCCTCTCAGCCACATTGTCAGGAGCAGCACCAGGTTTCTTGGATGTGCACCACCAAAACATAGCGCTTCTCATCTTGAATGGGTTAAAATGCATTTAAAATAGAGCTAGGGAGTCTTCTGAAACAAACTCTCTGTTTCAATTGTTCTCCAAAATCTCAACTCTGAGATTCCTTGCTTGGGGAAAACCTTCTCCCAGACTGGGAAACACCCYGCTGAGAGGTGTAAGTGCACATCAGCCGTGCCTGGGGGCTGCAAGCCAGGTGCGTCACACCAAACCGTGGGAAAAAACCCCCAAAGCCAGCTGCTCCTGGTATGGTCCAGCCCACGCGAGATGCAGGGTGACAGGGCCGGGGTGCTGCCGGGTGGGTGAGCCGCCTCCGGGCGCGGCTGAGCTGCTGCCGGGCGCCATCGCCCCCGCGGCGCCGGGCCGGGGGTCCCCGGGTGGGGGGAGCGGAGGGGCCGGGAGCAGGACCCGAGCACCCCCGGTGCCGGCGGCGGGGAGCGGTCCTTCCCCGGGCCCGGAGCCACTAGAGGGCAATAGCGGTTTGTCCCACGCCGACGGCGGCTGAAAGCCGGGGGGCAGCGAGGGGTGCGCAGGGGCGGCTCGGGTGTCTGCAGGGACACATCAGGGCGCCTTTCTTTCCTGAAGATTAAAAAAAAAAAAAAAAAAAAAAAGTCTTTTTGAACTTTTCTGCTCGGTTTAAGCACTGCAGGTGGGTAAGGGGAAGGCACCTTTAACATCCACGCGGCATGCAGGACATCGCAGACGCTCACAGCCATCACTCCAACACAAAGCAGAAAGGTACAGCCCCCGGCGAGCTGCCTTTTATCCCCTGCTGATTAGGCTAATTTAGGGAAAACCTGTTCCTGCCCAAGATGGGCAGGTGTCAGTAGTTGGTTTCCACCTTGCTAGAAATACTGGAGCCACCCTTTTTGGTGTGCCTCTAATTTTCATGGGGATGCATTTCCTTGCTCCCACAATGTACCCCGTCCCCCCTCCATGGGACGTTCCCTTTGCCCCAGGCCTGGAAGCTGGTTGCTCCCAAGTATGACCCTTTGCTCTCAGCGATCCTTTGGGGAGGGGTCTGCTCTGCTGCTTCTCCTCCACCACATCCTCATCAACACAGAGGGGCTTGCGGGAGAAGCACCCCAGCCCCTGCCACCTTTGCGCCTGGCCAGTCCCCAGCTCCATCCCCTGCTCTGGGGGCTTCCCCCGGGTGCCACCAGCCCCTCCGTTTATCAGGCCAGGGCGGTGGGAGATAGGGAGGGAGGCCGATAAGCCCTCAAGTGGCAGCGTGCTGTAAACATTCCCACTGGTGCTGTTAGATTAGAGCGCTGGGAAAATGCCTCCAGCCCCCCGGCCCACCAGCACGGCGGGCTGGGGCCGGGGGGCTGCAGAGCTGTTGAAAAGCGCAGAAGGAGGAGCCGTGTAGAAGCTGAAGTGCTTCGCTGGCAGGCTGCAGGGCTGGCTGCTGCCTCCCAGGGTACCGGGGCTTGTCAGGGGGCTGACCAGCAGCCCTAGGAAGGCTGCTTTGGCGTCTGACCCCGCAGTCAATCTCCATCTGTATCCATAGGCTTTACTACCTTTTTTTCCCAGCTAGTAAGAAAACTCACTTCTCCGTCCCCCTATCTCCCAGGCCGCTGGTGGCCAGAGGTCTCAGCTGGCTGGAAGCACGCTGCTTGTGTGTTTTAGCTCTTTTGCAGGAGCTCTGCTCTCCACACAAACCTCTCTTTGCACGTACCTGGAGGACTGGTACAGAGTGAAAGGCTGTGGTCCTCCTTTCATAATGATCTGTACCCATTTTAAACCTATTTTCCACCAGTAAAAACAACCGATCACAATATGGTTTAGCAGATTGCACCCTGCTTACTATAATTTGATGTGGAGCAGGGAGTGCAAACTCTTCAAGCAACTTGTCATCGAGGAAAAGGGGCTCTTTCCTTGCAGCAGCTCCTGTGCATGGGGTCAGCTCGAGCTGAGACTCTGTCACCCACCTCTCACCTGGCACTAAATTTATCTAGATTCAGGCTTGGAAATGCTGATGGTTGTCAGGGTTCCTAGTATTGGCTCTGCAAAATGAGGCTTATCAGCAGAGACATCCTCAGCTGGGGCACACCATCAGCAGTGCTGCTGCCAGAGAGGGCATGGGAGTGCCCAAACTGAAAAACCCCTCCAACTTGCACCCCGAGACCATGCAACCTGCAGGTTTCAAAGCCAGGTGGTTGCAGGGTTCACAGAAACCTGACACAGTTGATAAACGTCTCGAAACAAAGTCTTGGTGGGTGTCAGAATGGAAGAACATTACCTGGCACCAGAACAGCGCTGTCCTCTCCCAAACGCCTGGTGCATTGAGACTGGTCCACGGATCGGAGGGAACCTGCCCTGGGAGTCTTTTCCCATTCAAACTGAAAAATTTTTAATGCCACCTCTGATTTTTCTTCCTCCTTGTCAGGGGTTGAATCCCGCTCCCCCAAAGGACAGCACTGGGATGGACAGTCTTACTCTGAAGTGATACTGCTGTAAACGGGAGCAGACCAGATCCAGTCCCTGCAGGCAAGGCAGGACTACAGCAGCGCATGGGACATACAGGGTGGCATGTGTCACCAGAGATGACCGGTCCTGGCAGAGCAGTGGCACCTGGAGGAAGAGCACAGCCTCCCCTACCAGCAGCGGGGAAGGGAGCACAGCCTCACGTCCCCCTTCCCAGGCAGACAGAGCTGGGGCAAGAAACAGCTCCAGATGGAGCTGGCAGGACAAAAAGCCAAATGAAAATCTATCCATGGGGTCGGTACCACAAAAGCCAGGAGAAATGGGTGCTCCCAAAGCAGCACTGGAAGGAGAGGGGGCTGTACCCTGCAAAGCCTGTGGCCTCTGCAGGACCCCCGCGCTGCAGTCTGAGTCACAGGTTATAAATCCTCAAGCGCTGGGGCTGACACATCTGTGCTGGGGAAGAGAGGTGGGAAACAGTCTCCTGTTCTCCCTCCCATCCTGATGCACCTTTCCAGGGACCAGGGACTGATCCAGACATGGTGTCACCTTTTCTTGTGCAGCAAACCAGCATGAGGAGGTGACAACACAGCCAGGTGATAACTGTGGGGTACAGGAGCAGCACTGGCTCTGCTGGCAAGAGTCACTTGGAAGGAGGTGACATGGTCTCAGCATCCCCACAAGAACTGGACACTGTTCACCTTGTCCTGCAGCAAGCAGCATCCCTCTCTCCTACCCACATTTCTGTGTGTCCCTCCTGACTTGCTGAGGATCAGCATCACCCCGGACCTTCATCTCCAAGGGGTGAACAAGGAGCAGATCTTCTGGTTGACGAACGCTCTCTGTCCACCTATTCCTTTTCTCTTTAGCCTGAGAAGGACCCTGAAACGCTCCTAGGTTCAGGCATATCCACCAGCAGTGGAAGATCAATGCTCAGCGGAGCAGTCGCAGCTGCCTTTCTGTGCCGCTCGGAGGCAACCTTCCCTCCTGCTCCCATTCCCCAGCATCTCCTTGGCCTTCAGGCAGCTTTCGAAGCTCACAGGCAGGCAACGCTGAGCCATGGGAACCTCCCACTCCCACTTTCTCCCTAATATTTCCACAGTGAGTAAATCTCCATCCTTTTAGGGCTCTCAAATCTATTATTTTTACATTTGCAGTGGATTCCCTGGCCCTGTTATTAATGAAAACCTCCAGGAAAGCTCCTCAAATACAGCTTTGACTTTCTGCCCAGGACCTGTGGACAAGGAAAAAAAAAAATAAGGCAACATTAATAAAGCAGGAGGTTTCTATTAAGTCTGAGGGACTGGACGCTCTGGCTTTCTTGGATGCTGAAATCCTCTAGTGCAGGATAAATCTTATACACTTCATTTTCCCAATCTCTCCTTCAATATATTTTGAGAGAACGTTGCTAGTATCAGAGTAAATAATGTCCTAACTGCAAACGTGGGGTCTGCAGAGTGGCGTGGGGTCAGCCTGTGGGCTGTGGCATCCTCCACTGTGGTCTGCTTGTGGTCTCAGCCCTCTCTCCGTAATCAGGGGGTTGAGCTCGGAGAGGTTTTAATTAGCCGCGAATACAAATAACAAGCAATTCCTCGGAGGCTGGGGAAGGAAGTGGGTGAGCTAACGTTATGGAGATGTGCACTAAGTCACAAAATATGCAAATCAACGAGCTCTGTAACCAACACCACCTTGGTGTGAGCAAACCTCCCCCAGCCCTCTTTCTTTCTAGCAAGACGTGTTTCCCATCTGCCTGCGAGGGAACGCTCCATTTGTGGGCTCTGCTGTCTTCTTTGCACAGCACCTGCTTTTTATACCTCTCAGCTCCTCCTAAAGATGCTGGATTTTCTTGATAAAAGCTGTTATCTGGAAGCGTGCATGCCAGCTTTCGCTGCAGAAGAAAAGGGAGCAAGTCCATGGGGTCCTGCGAGCCCAAGGTCAGGCTGGGAGATGACTTTCCTTTGCTTTTATGCCTTTCACTGCTTCGCGGAGCACACTGGATGTGAGCTAAATGCAGYATCATCAGTGCAGGCGGGCGAGGGAGTGCTTTTGTGTCTTGTTTCGGCACCAACAGCTCGCACGCAGCCACCGGTCTGCGATGGATGCTGTGAGCACAGATGCAAGGGTCGCATTTTAGTTGTATCCTGGCACCTCTTTCACCTCGGATTGCTGTGCATTGCTGGAGATGGGGCTGCTGTGCTTGCAGAAGACTTGAGGAACTGATCGTTGCTTTGGGCTGCTTTGGGGAGTAAATATGAAGGACTTTGCTAGCTAGAAAGACATAACCTTCCTTGGGAGCAGGAGCTTGCGCGTTCTTCGCAGTCGCTCATGCTGGTGGTTTTAACCCAGCAGGACTCTTAGGTGTTGCTATAATGCAAATGCTGATGCTTTTTGATAGCACCAGAGTATCAGCACTACCTTTCTCCTGCCTGAAAAATGCCAGGCCAGTCCCAATCCGCAGAGGCAGCAGAGTTCAGCCAACGTAAGGCAGGAGCCTTGAACTCACAGCGTCCTGATGCTGACACACACGCAACCAAAGCCCCCTGCAATAAGTGGTAAATGAGAGAAGGGGATGGCACGGATTCAAATTAATAAGATCCAGTGTAGCTTATAAGGCAGTTCTGGGGCTTGAGAAGCCAACTGTGAAGGGCTCTGGCCCAAAGTCGGGAATGTAGGGCTGGAAAGCACCATTTGGATGAGAGGCACCAATCCRCTGGCAGTTCCGAGTAGCCAAAAAAGGGA